>CM077222.1:5309529-5339529 GCA_039654775.1 Spinibarbus caldwelli | reverse complement strand
ACATTACATTATAAACTTGAATATATATATATTTGTACCCTGGTGGAACTTAAATTATGAATAATTTGCGTGATTAATCTTATTATTTTTAAGTTATATCATGCTTTATTGCCCTATTCCACTGAAATATTTCTAGGATTTAAAAGCTGCAGTGATGCATAAGTAACAAATACAAAGAATAACACAGACAATTGACAAACAAATATCAAATTATAATAACAATAATAATAATTTTTATTATATTAAATAACATTATATTTTTAATTATAAATTATTATTATTAAATTACAATGACATTTGCCACAAAATCTACTTTTTCCTCATCTCATTTTATATTATCAGTTTAATATAAAATATTAAAAATATTTTAGTACTAATATTTAATTTTATATTCCAATTTAATGATTAAAATAAGAATAAAATAAGTGAATGAATGATTAATTAATAAAATAATAACATTATATAATTCTGATAAAAACATTATATATATATATATATATATATATATATATATATATATATATATATATATATATATATTATTTTTTTAATACTTACATTTGTGACATTATTTTCATGACAATTAAAGCACATTTTTACTCCTGAATCCACATTGCTATTATTATGAATGAAAAAAATTACTGTACAAAATCCCTTTAATCCAACAATTTTATAAAATCTAAATAAATTGAATAATAGCGGTACAACCCATATTACAATAATGAGTGTAAAATTGATATTGCAATTGATATTGGATGTAAAAAAAATACTGTTCAAATTACATAAATGTTTTTGGTTACAGTAATTTTTTTGGAGTGAGGGTTGTTCTTAATTATCATAAAACATAGTATGAAAAAGCAAACACTTTTAAGAGTCCTAAAAATAGGTTTCATTGTCTTGGAAAAAGTAATTTCTCATTTCTTCTTTTGATTTTGGAGTGAAATATGACCAGGATATGTTTTTGACAGGTTTTATGAGATATATATCCCCACAAGCAGGTTCTTCAGGACATTTGGTCTCTTCTGCACACACACACAGATAGACACAATGCGAGTGTGTGTGTGAGGGAATCCCGGCCCTGATAAAGGAAGCAGATTCCTCCTGATAAATACGCCCCATCCTCTTCCCCGCTCCACTCTTGCAATAATTGAATTTTGTGTTGTCTATTTGTAGAACCCTGCCATGCACAGCAGGCCAATTTACCCTGCCTGCCTTCACTGATAGTTACATTTATTTTCCAGTCATGTTTCCCTCTCTCTGCAGGATAAGTAGTTTATTGAAATGGAGCGGCTCATCTCCAGAGTTTCCCTGACCTGATTCCTCTCGCTGCCACACTTTCATTCAGCCACTGGCTGTCCCGTTCAGCCATATTCAAATTCCTCACCTCCCATTGGTCCTGCTGCGTGTGGCTCTTGAGGATGATTTGCCAGTCGTCGGAGTGGGTGTGTGCGCAGTGGTGGAGAGTGAGGATGACGGGACGGGTCAACAGGGCGCCCGCGGGACCACAGCTGACCACGGTGCTGAGCACGGCCTCCCCATCGCCGACCGCTGGCCTGAGAGAGACAGACACATTTAAAGGGACAGTTCAGTCAAAAATAACAATTCTGTCATTTACTCACCCTCAAGTTGGTCCAAACCTGTATGACTTTCTTTTTGCTGTTGAACACAAAAGAAGATATTTTGAAGAATGCTGGTAACCAAAGATTTGACGGCAGCCATTGACTTCCATAGTATTTTTTCCCTACCATGGAAGTCAATTTCAACCAGCAACTGTTTGGTTCTTCAGAATACCTTCTTTTGTGATCAACAGAAGAAAGAAACTTGAAAGTTTGGACCAGCTTGATAGTTCACCCCAAAATGTTCATTTTGGGGTGAACTATCCCTTTAAGGCTTTTGCGAAATTTTCTTGTTTTGATTTTTTTTTTTTTCTCTGCTTCTGGTCTCACCGAAATCACTGCAGAAGCTACAGTAACACAATGAACCAGAGCTGTTTGAAATGTTCAAGTTAATAATACATCAAGTTGAACAATAAAATGTTTGATATGAATTTTATTATAAAAATTTATGAAGAACGAACAACCTGTGCTTTACATTTCAACACTCTCAGAAAAAAAGATACAAAAGGTAAAAAAGGTTATTTACCCCTAAATGTTAATACATACTGTAATAGTACCAAAAACATACCTATTAGTACTTTAACAGTACATAATAGTACCTAAATTTGTAAAAACAATTGCTTTTCTATGCTGCACCAGCAGAACGTAAATGATTTTTTAATTGTTTTATTGACATTTTTAACTGGATAGGTTGTTGAAGTTAGCTTTTTTACTATCATTATTAGTAAAATAATCATTATTTTTAACTTGCATTTTTTTCTCAAGTAATTGATTACTTGTATTTTTTGTGTGTGTTTCTTATGTGTTTAAACATTCAACCACAAAATGACTTGCTTATGTTTGGGGTGTGTGTTGTGTTAAGGCTGGGTTTTGACACAAATATCACGATTTGATTTGATTCTGACTCACAGGCTTTCAATTTGATTCGATTCGCTTTTCGATTCAATTTGATTCGATTCAATATCGATTATTCTGGGTATTTATCAGGTACAGTACATGCAAAATTTTCTAAAGGAAAAAAAAATCTGTCAACTAATGCTTTAAAATATACATGAGAGTCAGTAGATTACTATAATATTGAAGGTAAAATTAACTAATTATATGTGACCCTGGATCACAAAACCAGTCATAAGTAGCATGGGTATATTTGTAGCAATAGCCAACAATACATTGTATGGGTCAAAATGATAAATTTTTCTTTTATGCCAAAAATCAAGGCTATTAAGAAAGATCATGTTCCAGGAAGATATTTTGTAAATTTCTGACCGTAAATATGTCAAAACTTAATTTTTGATTAGTAATGTGCATTGTTAAGAACTTCATTTGGACAACTTTAAAGGTAATTTTCTCAATATTTAGATTTTTTTTACACCCTCAGATTCCAGATTTTCAAATAGTTGTATCTCGGCCAAACATTGTCCTATCCTAACAAACCATACATCAATGGAAAGATTATTTATTCAGATGGTGTATAAATCTCAATTTCAAAAATTGACCCTTTTGGGTCCAGGGTCACATATACAAACATTTAAATTACACTCAATGAAGTTTTTATAATAAAGTTAAAATTACATAATTATATTTCTACTCCAATTCATTTTTTGATGGCTGTCATAAAAACGTGATGGATTTATTCATAAATTAACACAAATTAAACATTGAAGAACAGTAAAATTTATAATGAATATGTTATATTGTGCATGTATTTAGCAAAATGCTCCTCTTTAGTGTTAATTTTTCTAGCTGACTAATGAGTTTATGGTCAACAAATATGTTTTTTTTCTGACGTAAATGTGACGTTATGTGACACTATTTACAAGCTGTTATATTGACAGAATTGCGTGGTCTTTGCGCAGTTAAAACACTGAATGAGCGATTACACGAGACAGGATAAGGATTTCGATAAGTTACTCTTTCTTTTAACATACCTTCGGATGTTCATTCATGTTTATTTCATGCTGTAACTGGAGGAGATGATCAGTTCACATCCGCTGCTGCGTCTCTTGAACTGAGGCGCTACAGTGATCTGTCACTCCACATTAAACAGCACCAAAACGGCATTTATTGTTTGAATACTGCAGTAAAATAGTGAGAATTTGAAATCTGAGACTTAGTTTCATATCAAAATTAACAAATCACAAAGCTTATTGCGATTTATTGGATGGGAGGTGCGCTACAACGTTCTGTTCATTGACTGAAAACAGGCTAGACTAATCAATTCTTGCGATTTAAGAATCAATATCTTTTTGTAAAAATGAGAATCGATTAAAATTGAGAAACCAATTTTTCTTTTTTTTTTTACACAGCCCTAGTGTGTGTGTGTGTTTTACCTCATGCTCTCTGTCCTCTGTACAGTCACAAACATCTCATACACGCGACCTTGAGGAATCGCACCGGCTGGAACCAACAAACTCACACCTGAAACACACATTACAGAAAGACCGATTCAGAGAGAAACCGCACACCTTGTGCTGACTAGTTTCATGTGTTAACTAATTTGTCTGTCCTCACTGAAAACGAAAAGGATTGTGAAGCAACAAAATCACAGCCAACCAGAACATACTAGATAGATAGATAGATAGATAGATAGATAGATAGATAGATGGATGGATGGATGGATGGATGGATGGATGGATGGATGGATGGATGGATGGATGGATGGATGGATGGATGGATGGATGGATGGATGGATGGATGGATGGTGTTTCATATAATGTCAGTGGAGTGCTGTGTATCATTTCTGCAGTTCATGAAGTAGTATTATTATTAGCTGCCGTCATTCATCACTGTCACTGAGCGTGTTCATCTCATCACACGAATGCGAAATTGTGAATGTGACATTTCCATCGCATCTTACCGGAACCCGTTACAGCCTTAATTAGACTAATGAAGGACTATCAACACAATCAATTAATCATCATAAATTATATCACACGGCGATTCGTAAATATGTTGGACACTCGGTGAGGACCAGAGTGTGTGATTGTGCATCATAAATCATACACAAATAAGCTGTGTGTGTGTGTGTGTGTGTGTGTGTCCGTTCTCACCTGAGTTGGGTATGATCAGGTGACCTCCCAGCGAGTTAAACGACCCTAACGCCGTACATGTGGGGTCCCGTGTGCGTGCCAGTGTCTGATTGCGCAGGGTCATGGGGTCACTGTCCAGAAGAGAGTGGGTGACTTTGGGGGATAGGGTGGCGGAGAGGTCAGAGGTCATGTCCTCCTGAGGGGTCACCGTGCCGGAGGAGTTGTAGACTTTGATCTTGAGGTTGGGAAGCGGCAGCGGCTCCAGCAGAGGAGAGCTGGTCATGGGGATTTTGTCTGAGATGTTGTGGAGGGCATATACTGGACCGCGATACAGCGCCGCTGCTGTGGACAGATCAGGGGTTGCGGCCAGCAAATCCGCTGCAAACACACACATGAAATTACTATTAAATATTACTAATGACATTTGAAGACAGATCTGTCGGTTTATTACATACACCACACTTCCAAAGTTTGGGTTGGCAAGATTATTTAATGTTTCTGAAAGCAGTCTCTTATGCTCATGAAGGCTGCATTAATTTTTTAAAAAATACAATGAAAACTGTACAATTGTGAAATATTATTATAATCTCAAATAACTATTTTCTATTTGAATATATTTTACAATGTAATTTATTCCTGCGATTTGTAGGAGATCCTTGAACGGACACACACATACCGCGAGCAGACTCATTCCAGAGAAATGAGTCGATCTCTGGTTTCAACTCTGGAAGTCATAAACATAACTAATTACCTTAGTTGTTGCCTAAATGTCTGGACTTTGAGATCAGAACGAGCTAGAGAGTCAACTTCATCAATGCAGAACAAAGGAAACTTCTGGCGGGAAAGATACCAGATCCAGATGGTAAATGAACTTTGAGCAGCCAACGTATAAATTGAAAAACTTATCAACAAACGCGCGATGGATTTACAGTCGTAGGCCTGACTTAAACATATGCCAGAACTCCTCTCCCGGACACCTTCTGACCTCAGGAGTACGTGCAACCCCTCCTCGAGTGCATGCCTTTTCCAGACAGACAAAGGAAACACCCAAAAGTGCGCCAAAACTCCAAAAGACAATATTCAAGACTTTTAAGTAATGAAAATGTATTCCCAAATTATGTGTGTTACGCCTTAGATATGCTTGATATGCTAGTAAAACATACGCGATATTAATCTATCCATTACAGGGTTAGTATCATTCTAACCTATGTATTATGAGGGTATGAATATGTGTGTGTGTCATGTTTGGTGTTAAACGAAAGTATATTTTATTTGCAACAACTCTGTGTGGATGAAATGTAGAAATTAGGTAAATCCCGTAACGTTATACCGTTTATCAAGATTATTAACAAAACCCTGCAAGGATTTTCTGTCACGTGATTACACGGGCAGCTCGTTAATTTATGCAGAGAAATGGAGCCTAGGAAGCTGAGCTCCACCTTGCAACAAGCGGATTGGTACCCCAGCTCCGGGGCGGGCCTAAAGCGGCCTGCTTAAATTCTAATGTTCAACTAAACTCAACGCTCTTTGCCATGGTTTGAAAACTGCTTCAACTTGTGCGCTCATACGCCGCATCAAACCACCTCATTCCAAACTTCAAGCTCTTCAAGAAAACTTCTGCAACCAAGAAAGGAAAAGAAGAACTTCTAGCACGTCTCATCCAGAAAGGCAACCCGCCAATCACAGGCGGAATTCCCTAAGAGACGTCAGACCAACAACGCTTCGCCAGCCAATCAGCTGAACCCGGGGATTCCCTCAAAGAGACGAGAAGAGACGAGACTCCAACAAACCTTCTAACAAGTAAAACAAATCTCTTATCTATTGGCTGAAAACAGCGCAAAGTTGTTGTTAATGGAAAGATAGAACTAAGCTCTGCTTTGTTGACTTTCTGATAACCACCGAAGTTGAGACTTCCTTCATAACTCATAATTCTGCATAACTCCGTCATTTGTGTGTGTGTGTGTGTGTGCGTGTGTGTGTGGTCGTATGTGTATTTAGATGATTTAGTCTCATGTAATCTTAGAAGTAGCTCAATAAACTTATCTCATTGTATAGAGCATTGTCTGTGTTTTATATTTGATTCAGTTACTGCCTTGCGCTGTCGACCCTTGCTACCCTGCTCAAATTTGATAAATTACTATTTTGTTTGTTTTATTGTTGGCCACAAGCAAGATAAACAAAATTGTTAACATATACTGACTTTAATGTCTCGCTGGACGAGCCGTTAAAAGGTATAAACTATACGTTTTGATTAATAGAAATTAATCAAATCAATATCTATCTTTACGATGCAATTTCGTAAAGCCAAAAATTCAAAATAAAGATTAAATCATAGCTAAATTCCTAAAGTATTTTACAGATTAAAGGAAAACACCACCGTTTTTCCATATTCTAATATGTTCTTCCTTCAATTTAGACGAGTTGATAAGTACCTCTCCCGTCTCAGTGCGTGCACTTAATCGCTCTAGCGCACGGCGCAACTATGCTAGCGTTTAGCTTAGCACCATTCATTCCTTAGGATCCAAACAGAGATGAATTTAGAAGCTACCAAACACTTCCGTGTTTTCCCTATTTAAAGACGGTTACATGAGTAGTTACACGAGTAAGTATGGTGACACAAAATAAAACGTGGCGATTTTCTAAGCGGATAAAAAATGATAACTATAATGTATGGCGGAAGAGCACGTCGCAGCACTTCGACCTCGGTGCAGTAATATCATCACTCAAGTGAGCACGTCGCAGCACTTCGACCTCAGCGCAGTAATATCATCATGTGCCGAGGTCGAAGTGCTCGTTACTCGTGTAACTACTCATGTAACCGTCTTTAAATAGGGAAAACACGGAAGTGTTTGGTGGCTTCTAAATTCATCTCTGTTTGGATCCTAAGGAATGAATGGTGCTAAGCTAAACGCTAGCATAGTTGCGCCGCGCGCTAGAGCGATTAAGTGCATGCACTGAGACGGGAGAGGTACGTATCAACTCGTCTAAATTGAGGGAAGAACATATTAGAATATGGAAAAACGGTGGGGTTTTCCTTTAAAGCTGAATTTTCAGCATCATTAGTCCAGTCTTCAGTGTCACGTCATCCTTCAGAAATCAATCTCATATGCTGATTTGCTGCTCAAGAAACATTTTTTATTATTATCAATGTTGAAAACAGTTGTGCTGCCTTATAGTTTTGTGGAAACAAAATATGATAAAAAATATGATAATTTTTAAAATTGAGCATTTACAGTATATGAAATATATTTTTGTAGCATTATAAATTTTGTTATTGTCACTTTTGATAAATTTAATGTCCTAGCTGAATAAAGTATTTTATTTTATTTTTTTTATTTATTTTAATCACACTGATCCCAAACTTTTGAACAGTATTGTGTGTGCAAAACCACAATGATTTTAAAATCTCACATAAACAAGGTATTTCCAAAATTCAAAATTCAAAATGATCTGCACCTGTTGAGTACAATAAAGGTTAAAAAAAATCAGCATAAAAGCACAATAAAGTACTGAAGTCAATACAACTCTGTGAGTGCTATTTTAAAAGCCACATGCTAACGTTCTGTGAGGAAGAAAAACACATTTTAAGACATTATTTATGGAAATTCCCTCCTTTGCAAAAGCTCTCAAATTTCATTCTTCATATTTAAATTGGTGTACCATATTCGGTTATTTTCTATGGAAGCTTGTTTCTGAGTTTTTCTTCTTCTTAATACTTCTGCATATTGGAAATCTGTTTTCATCTTGCAACATCTTGCAATTGATTTTTGCAATTGTTGTTAAAAAATAAAAAATTATAAAATGAAATAAAAAAACTGACTTTTTATCACAAGTCTTACTATTTCTCAATTTTGAGTTTATATCTCACAATTCTCACATCACATCTAGCAATTCTGGCTTTATATTTTGTAATTCTCAGTTTATATCTTGCAATTTTGACTTTTTTTCTCACGATTATGAATTCTGAAGTCAGAATTGTGAGAAAATAAAACAGCACTGTGAGATGTAAACTGAGATGAATTGTGAGAAAAAAGTCCTGTAGTGTAAATAAGCTTCCATAATTTTCACATGAAATAACCAATTTCATCAGAGCTTTTAACCACAAATAATGTATTACATTAAAAAAAGCCACAGTGGCTACAAAATCCATTTTCACTTCTATTTTGCATCCAATTGCCATAGAAGCAACCATTTTTAAACACATGAGATCGAAACGAGTTGTTTTTGTGATTTCCCACATCATTTTGCATAATTTGGATGTAAACACAGCTACTATTCACTTTCAAAGCATGCAACCGAGCAGCAGGACGACTCTGTGAAACATCTCCTTTTTGTGCTCCAGAAAGTCATACGGTTTGGAACAGCATGAAGGTGGGTAAATGACTTTTTTGGGTGACCTACTCCTTGTATGTATTTCTGTTGTGTACTATTTTGAAATGAAATCACCGTGTGTTTGTGTGTGTGTGTGTGAGCTTGTAAAGGACTCTCATAGCCAGCGGCTGATAATCTCCATACTGATTGCTCATTAACATTCAGCTTCCCACAGTGACTAAACAGAGGATTGTCACTTCGCACACTAGCTCTCTCTCTCTCTCTCTCTCTCTCAGGTTACTCAGGTGTGAGCATTCCTCACCACGAGCCCCGTTCACACTCCTGACACACACGTTAAAGTCATTCATCACACGGCGATCGGCGAGACAGCGTAAACCGCACTGCACTGCGTCACACCTGCCGAAGTAAACACGTCCAAACCCGGGAGAGATCTTCACCAGAGCAAAACTGACAGATGTGAACGTCTGGCTTTACCATCAAAACATCCCCTACCTCTGTATTTATCAACTCACTCACCGACGTCCTCCGCAGCGTCTCACGGCGCTTTCGGCCTGACAGGGTGCCATTTACACCTACAGCCCGCTTCATGTTTAATTAACAGAGAAAACGAGCGGGAAAATGAGGGGAAAAGCGAGACAATATGAGAGCGAGCGAAACAACGATTCTTCATTAATGATAACCTGTTCAGGTTGGAGAGTGACAGGCATTCTAATGTTCCTCAGATGAAATGTCACCTGAGTCTCTCTCTCTCACACACACACAAACATCTCACAATTTAACACCGGAACACTGCCTTCCATTCTGTTCACCACTTGATTGGAATTTTAATCATTCTTGTGTCTTACGGTGTGACACACACACACACACACACACACTCCCACAGTTCCTTGCTGAAACTGTTGCATTGACTGAGAGCCGCAGTAAGAGAGGTTGTGTCTGAATAGCGCGTTTGAATGTTTTACTAAAGTAATAATCCACTCAAGGATGTGCGTTATAGAGATTTGCATGATTACAATGCATAAAATCCCTTTCAATCTGCTAAAAACAGCAATATGACAAAAGACACTAATGTTCAAATTTTTTACATTTGTTATTAAAGGAACAGTTCACTCAAAAAATTTATACTGAGTCAACACTTTGTCACCTTCATGTCATTCCAGACCTGTATGACTTTCTTTTCCTCTGCAGAACACAAATGAAGATATTTGTAATAACTAGTGCTGGGCAACAATTTATCACGATTAATCACATCCAAAATAAAAGTTTTTAATGTACATAATATATATGTGTGTGTACTATGTATATTTATTATGTACATATAAATACACACACATGCATTAAATATTTAAGAAAAATAGGATATGTTTATATATTAAATATATTTAATTATAATATAAATTATATGAATATAACTATATACATGTAAATACATGTAAATATTTTCTAAATATATACTGTATGTGTGTGTCTTTATATATACATAATAAATATACACAGTAAACACACATATATTATGTACACACAAACTTTTATTTTGGATGTGATTAATCGTTGCCCAGCACTAGTAATAACACTGGGGTCAACATAAAAACTAAATCCATTGCAACGTCATTGTATTTTATTGCATTCCATTTGGCAGAAGAAAGAAAATCTGCTGATACAGTAATTGTAAAATACTGCTGATAATTCCAAAACCATATATATATATAATTTTTTTATCAATATTTAAAAAATAATATTAATATAAAATATATAAATAAATATGTCTCTTATGTTTACCAAGACTGCTTTTATTTGATCAAAAATACAGTAAAAACAGTAATACTGTGAAATATTGTTACAGTTTGAAATAAATATTTTCTATTGTAATATATTTTAAATGTAATTTATTCCTGTGATGTGAAGCTGAATTTTCGGCATCATTACTCCAGTCTTCAGTGTCACATGATCCTTCAGAAATCATTCTAATATGATGATTGCTGCTCAAGAAGCATTTCTGGTTATCATCAATGTTGAAAACAGTTGTGCTGCTTAAAATCTTTTTGGAAATTGTGATGCATTTTTTTCAGGATTCTTTGATGAATAGAAAGTTTATTTGAAATAGAAAACTTTTATTATTGTTTCTGTCACTTTTAATCATTTTTATGGATCCTTTCTGAATAAAAGGAAAAAAAAACCCCTCACCAATCAGAAATTGACAGTTATCCACTAGTGAAGGTTGAGTCTCACCTGAGCGTGCTTGTTTGATGCTGACAGGCTGGAATCCTCCGTTCAGTACAGACGAGTCGATGATGTCGGAGTGAAAGCGTCGATGAGTTCTGCGGTACACGAGCAGCGCCACGACAGCAGAGACAATCAGACACATGACCACCGCCATGACGATACCCACGTACAGCGCCACCTCGTCTCCACCCGGCGCAGCTGCACGACAGACAAACACAGGTCACGGTCAGAATGAACTCTAGCCTGTACATACTGCATACTGTGTACAGTATATACTGTATACTGTATACTGCCTGCTGTAAGTGAAACAGTAGGTGTTACTCCATTACGAAATGTTTATAACACTAGTATGTTACATTACTGTCACATGATCTCATCATGGTGCAAGGAGCGTCCAGTCAGCATTTTACAAAAATGTTAAAATTTTAGATTTTGAATAAGGTTATGTGTCTAAAACTTTAGGCAGTCCAGTCAAATAATAGATAGGCTATAATAAGAGCTGTTAACATGTGAGTCATCACACAGGAAATGGAAGTTGAGCGCATTGCATTGTGGGATACAAAATTCTGTGCAGTGTGCCTCTATATTATACTGAATGAAGACAGAAAAACTTCAACTAAAAAAAACAAACAAACCAAAAAAAAACAAAAAAAAACATGAAAATTAGAAATGTTGCCTCAGCAATTAACTAAAATAAAATGATTAAGTACTAAAATGATTAAGCCCAAAACATAAATAAGAAATCAAGCTATAACGTAGCTGTTATAAGCTTTATAAAATAACAACTAAAAATAACAGCAAAAAACACAACTAAATAAATAAATAAATCATAAAAAAACAACAATTACATGCAATTAAAATATAAATATTAAATAAATAAAAATCTAAAAACTTACTACAACTATTACACCATAAACTAAAGTTACAATAAAACCCAAAAATGCAATAGTATATATACAAAATAAATAAATAAATAAATTATTAACAATTTCTTGCATAATGAAAAATAGCATGCACAGTATGCATACTGTATAGTGCAGACATACTAAATATTAGTACGTTAGTATGCTACACCAAGCAGCCATACAAGTACACTTATTTGCCAAGACATTTCTCATTTTCATTCAGTTTAACTAAAACTAATAAATAAATAAAAAAAATCAACATACAAATTTTTAATAATCTAAACACAAATTTCTAAAATAAAAAATGACAAAAACACCCAACAAAATGACTAAAACTTAACATTTAAAATAATCTCTAAAATATCTAAATAATAATAATAATTTAATCTATTTTAAAATATTAAGAAAAACTATAATAGTATATCAGTGCTACTAAAATAACACTGTTTCAGCTACTATTTTTAACACAGCACATACTGCAGTATTTCATTTCAAATGACAAATCATTATAGCAATATGGGTTAAAGGTCACGTCTGAGAATGGCCTTTAAAACTACGGCATTAATCAGTATATAAACCCCCTGCATCAATCATTAGAAGGAGTTTTCACAGTAAGAGAGAGAAAATTAGACCTCCAACTGCAGGAAGATGAAAAAACAGCCTGAAAATAGACAGTCAGACTGCGAGAGAAGAGAATCCAGTACTTTAATTTAATGAGGCTATAAATTATTACATGCCATATTGCTCATCTTCCTGGAAATCAGCCTCATTCTTCAGTAGACTGCAGGAGAACAATAGTGACGTGTTCATCCGACCTCTTTTCCTGTGGATTCTCTCTCTCTACGTGTGTGTGTGTGTGTGTGTGTTTCTGAATTTGTGTATGTGGAGATTAAAAGGGGATCAGGGCCGAAATGAAGCTGCAGCTCTGAAACATCAAAGAGAGAAGCAGCCAAAATCGTCACAGTCTCTGATGTTTAAAGTGTGTGTGTGTGTGTGTGTGTGTGTGTGTATGCTTAAATCCCCTCTTCTGTATCTATTGGCTGTGTAAAGCACACGCTGCCGCTCATCACTCATTAGTCGCAGTGAGACTGCAACAAACGTACACAGATTAAAACTCCACTCATGCTTCAGAGATCTGACTTATCAGGCTGACATTAACAGCAGCATGTCTTAAAGACAGACTAGACTCAGGGTTATGAATATTCATCACAATCCTTCACAGACTTAAGCCAATTGGTTAGACCACACCGATTCACCTTACCAGCAGAGGGCACCAAAATGAAGTCAAAATATTAAAGTCAATTTATTTGTATAGCACTTTTTCACACTGTTTCAAAGCAGCTTTACAGGAAATCAATATATTAATGTTTACAGTATCTTAATATCTTAATGCTTTATAGTTGTATTTAGCAGATTAGTGCTGGGAGATAATACAATACAATACAATACAAGTGATCAAGCAGTTGATATATGCTATATAGTATATATTGCTCATATGCTAAAAAGTTGCACATACTTATTTATACAACTTTAAATAAAGAGCTGTGCGATAATATAGTTAAATTGGCATACACACACAGATTCAATATATATATATATATATTAGCCAGAACCGCATTATTTGAGAAATTATTCTTAATACATAATACAAGTTACACATTAAAGTTTAATATTTATGGTAATAGCTTTATTCTAATTGTATGAGCAATAATAACAATGATGCTTGACTTAGTAAATGTAAAATAACTAGTCTACACAGGAATGCACAAACTTTGACAATGGAAAACTTAGTCTGTGTGTGTGTGTGTATGTGTGTGTGTTTACAGTGTAAAACTCAAAGCAGCCGCTGAAGTCTGTGTCACAGCAGGCGGTCACGCTGAACAGCGCCACACACACGACCTCTCATCATCTCTCATGTTGTTTCCTTGTTTTTCCTCAGTGACCTCAGCATCATTTCTCCTCTGCAGTATTGATTTGCTTACACCCATAATTAATTTACAATTAGTGGTAAAAATTGATCACAGCTGTGTCCTAATGACTAATATTATTCGATTACTGACTGTGACCAAACATGATTGTCATTAGTTATTTCTCTCATTAACCATTAAGCGCTGATTTCTCTCTCTCTCTCTCTCTCTTTGTGTGTGTGTGTGTGATAGTGATATGCAATGGACAAATTATACAATGACTTTCACGCAGAGTTGACTTTGTTGAAGGAATTTCTATACACATAATTATTAATTTCTATGTACATGTATTGATGTTTGTCATGTGCAACTCAAATTCCTACCCAAATCACAGTTAACAAAAGACTTTTAAAACAAAAACTAAAGTTTACAATAAAGTTTGACTTGTTAATATTAATTACATTAGTTAATATAAACTAATGATGAAAAAAAATTCTCAAGCATTTATTAATCTTTGTATTAATTTCATCATTAACTAATAGATTATTGAAATCAAGAGTTGTATTTTTATTAATTAACATCAATAAAGATGAATAAATAAAGTCAGAAACATAATGTCATTGTTAGTTAATGTAAATTTGAATTTAAATGTAAATTTTTTATTTACTTACCATCAGGCCATCCACAATGTAGATGAGTTTGTTTCTTCACTGGAACAGATTTGGAGAAATGTAGCATTACATCACTTGTTAACCAATGGATCATCTGCAGTGAATGGGTGCCGTCAGAATGAGAGTCCAAACAGCTGATAAAACATCACAATAATCCACAAGTAATTCACACCACTCCAGTCCATCAATTAATATCTTGAGAAGTGAAAAGATGTGTGTTTGTAAGAAACAAATCCATTATTAAGGCATTTTTAACTTTAAATCTTCGCTTCTGGCCAAAGATGTTATTTGATGGACTGGAGAGGTGTGGATTACTTGTGGATTATTGTGATGTTTTAATCAGTTGTTTGGACTCTCATTCTGATGGCACCCATTCACTGCAGAGGATCCATTGCTGAGCAAGTGATGTGATGCTACATTTCTCCAAATTTGTTCTGATTAAAAAACAAACTCATCTACATCTTGGATGGCCTGAGGGCGAGTACATTATTGTAAAATTAAAATTTTTTGGTGAACTGTTCCTTTAACTAAAGTTAACTAATAGGACCTTCTTGTAAATTGTTTCATCATGTCTTTGAGTATGTTTGAGTGTGTAGACACGTGTACATCCATGTTTGAAGATGCATACATAAGTGTGCATGTGCGTCAGAAAGGTTGTTTCTATGCAGGAGCATGCTTGACTTATAAACGCTATTGATTGTATGAAGGAAGTGATTAAAGTGGAAGGACAGTGTGCGGATGCTGAGGGGGTTAATGAGGGGAAGGGAGTTTGATCGTCTGGCAACCCGTCCGACCCATGAGTCTGCGGGCGGAAGAGCCTTCTGCTGATCAGATTCCCTCTGCATTG
This sequence comes from Spinibarbus caldwelli, assembly GCA_039654775.1. Classification (NCBI taxonomy): domain Eukaryota; kingdom Metazoa; phylum Chordata; class Actinopteri; order Cypriniformes; family Cyprinidae; genus Spinibarbus; species Spinibarbus caldwelli. The sequence continues at coordinate 5,323,999 of CM077222.1, read as the reverse complement.
ATCCGCAGGGGTTTTACTGAGCGCACACACTCAGACTGATAACACACACACACACAGAGAGAAAGTTAAGTCTCATCTTCTCAGCAGAGTGCAGTATCTTTCATTTGTAACCTTACAAAAAGAAACACATTCATACTCTGGATATGACCATATATCCATATACTGATATCATTTTTGATATATATATTACTGTTCAAAAGTTTGGGGTCAGTAAGATGTTTTTAAAGATATTCATATTTTATTGCAACTGTTTTCAACATTGATAAACAGAAATGTTTCCTGAGCAGCAAATCAGCATATTAGAATGATTTCTGAAGGATCATGTGACACTGAAGACTGGAGTAATGATTCTTCAAATTCAGCTTTGCATTACAGAAATAAATTGCATTTTAAAATATATTACAATAGAAAACATATATTTCAGATGGTAATTTCACAGTATTAGTTTTTACTGCATTTTTGATCAAGTAAATGCAGAAGAGACATAAAAAAAATCTTCTTATAGACCCCAAACTTTTAATATTAAAAACTTACTGCTTACTTTTATCTGTCAAAAGAACTGAAAGCATTAAATTATCTATAAATGTTTTAAAAATTAATCAGTGATGGATATAAATGCAAAAAATGTTTAGTATTATTAAAATGTATTAAATTAATGATCCTATTCCTTTGATGTACACTCTTTTTTAGATGAACTGGGTTGATATCATTATATTAATTATTTACATTTACATGTTTTCATTTAGTAGATGCTTTTATTCAAAGTGACTTACAAATGAGAATTATATAAGCAGAAGCAACTAATTCAAGGGGGGGAAAAAACAATACTAGTGCTACATTACCTCATTTTCATAAATTCCAGAGTAAAATAACAAAATTATTAGTTAACTAAAAAATAAACCATAAGAAAAATGTTACTTGAAATTAAATGTTAACTGAAAATATAAAAAACAAACTTATTTTATTTCAACTATATAAACTTATTTCAGTTTAACCTGATGTACTAAAATATTTAAATTAAATAAATATTAATAAAAACTATAAAAATAAACAACAAAATGACTAAAACTTTCAGTAAATTAATTATAAAGACTAATTAGAAGCTAGTTAGCTAGTCAAGTTCTCCAAGAAGAAATGTGTTAAAGAAATGAATTATAATCAACATTTTTTCATCTTTTATGTCATGGAGTCACAATGCATTCTGGAATTGCTTGCTCCATCAAACATACATGCAATACTACCTTACAATTTGACCAAAAAAAAAACAAAAAAAAAAAGAAAAGAAAAGTTTTTAGGAAACTGCTGTCTATGAAGGCAGCTCAGCAGATTTTGGAACAGAGCCCTAATTTTACAAGAGTAAAAATAATATTGTTAGCATCTCCAAGACTTTATGAGCAATATGTTCAGATGACTTGGACAGAAAAGGCTTCAGACTAATTTCTAAATCAGTGTGCTTTGTAGCACAACATTTTCCATCGGCTCCGACATGAAGCAGGCCCACGTTTTATCGGAGCGATCTCCTCTGCGTTCTGTCCCTCTTTAACTCTCGCCATCGTATGCCTTAAGTCATTTAACTCATTTCACCCGAGAAAAACTCATACAAGCTCTAACATGAGCTTTGATGATAAAAGTGGCAAGCTACTAAACGCAGCCATTAAAATGTATCTGGAAGATTAAACGTTTTCTTTGAACATGAGCACGAGTGAAAGAGGGAGGGAGAGCCAGATCGCGGCTGCAGACTGCAGAAAATGTTTAATAAATAATACAGCTTCAGGAGAAAAGAGATAACATTGTCCCCTCAAACACACACACACACACACACACACACACAGAGTTAACAGCACTGAAGCATCACTGACGGTTTAACAGAAGTACAGGCCTAAAATAAAGCGCTAAGCCTGAAACACACTCACAAATACGCAAACACGAGAGCTTAGCCAATGCATTGTGTGCACTGTGTACATATTTAACGTGTTTTCGTTACGGTTACGCAACAATGCATGAAGATTTTGTAGCTAAAAGTGTTCTTGCATATGTTTCAGGCCTCAGTTCGTACAAGTTTCCAGTGTTGATGTATCAAAAATGCTGCTTGCTAAACTATGAACTAGGGCTATTTTTTTAGTTATATAAATGTATAACAAAATTAAAAAACAATGATTTATGTGATTTGGTATTTAGCTAAAAAAGCAATTAAAATCAAGAAATTATATTATAAAAAGTTATAAAATGCATTGCAAGGATTCTGGAAGTAATATTGAGAAATGACTTCAATTAAACAGTTCAGTGAATGAGTTTTTAACTGGTTCATTGAAGCAAACAGCTTGAATGAACTGATTTGGTATATTGTTTCAGATTTCCCTGTGCTATTCAAGAGCGAGGACATTCAAGTTATTTGCTGTAGTTTACTTGGCTGTAAGATCATAAAATAAAATAAAATAAAATAATTAAAAATTTAAATAATACATAAAATAAAATTCTGAAAAAAATCACACTATTTTTGAAAACAGCTAAGCTACTAAAAAATAAGATAAGCCACATCTAATCTTTTGACGACCCATTTCAATTCTAATTATTAACATAACCATATTTTAAAATAAATTTTTTTTGAAACATTTACAACAGTAACATGATGCTATACATGTATTTGAGCTATGATTGCTTTTTGCAAATAAAAAGAATTACATAATTACAAAAAAATTATATTTGCTTCACTTTTTCCTATTATCATCAAATCAGTGCCGTGACCTTTATGTGATCTCACCCCTGACTGCACAGATGGGTTATTATTGTGAGCTTTACTCTGCTTCAGAAATGAACCTGCAAACCATCATATTAGCAGCCAGGTTAATAACCATTGGGCCACCAGCACCGACTCGACTCTGTTTTTCTTCAAAACTGGAATGGAAAGTGCCTTTCATTTTCTCAAAAGTGAGCACATCATGAAGAGCAGAAAGACAACATAAAAACAAAGCAGATAAAAGGATGGTAAAATATAGTCAAATCACAGACAAGAAGCAGGCTGACTGATGTTGTGACTGATGAGTTGTTTTCATGAAGAACAGAGCGCTGCGGTGGCCTGTAATGAAAGCCTGAATCATGTTGTTTGATATCCGCCTCGGTTCATCTCTCAGGGTTTCATGTTCATAACAAACATTTCGCTTATAATCCAGTTTGAAGAATCTCTAGAATAAGCCAAAGCTCATCTGAAGTCAAATGTACAGATGCTCTTAAAGGCCAAGCGCCGTGAGGAGACACCATCACAGTCTTCATCAGTGTATTATCTGCAGAACAGAGTTATACAGCAGCTGAGGGAAGTAACGAACACGCGGATTACCGTCTGCCCAGCGGCTGCCGCTTCACATTAAACACGACATGAAACGCCATTCTCAACGCATTTCACTTCCACAGTGTGACGTGCAATATTCAGCTGAAAATGATGCAGCGGACATGATTTCAACCATCGGGATTTGATTATATGGTACCAAACAATCTGTGATATTGCTGGATAATATCACATCAGCAGAAAACAGATCTATCTATTGTTCTATCTATCAATCATTCTCTCTAAAAATATATAAACATATGTAGTATGTGTATACTGTATACAGGTGCATCTCAATAAATTAGAATGTCGTGGAAAAGTTCATTTATTTCAGTAATTCAACTCAAATTGTGAATCTCGTGTATTAAATAAATTCAATGCACACAGACTGAAGTAGTTTAAGTCTTTGGTTCTTTTAATTGTGATGATTTTGACTCACATTTAACAAAAACCCACCAATTCACTATCTCAACAAATTAAAATACTTCATAAGACCAATAAAAAAAAAAAAACATGTTTAGTGAATTGTTGGCCTTCTGGAAAGTATGTTCATTTACTGTATATGTACTCAATACTTGGTAGGGGCTCCTTTTGCTTTAATTACTGTCTCAGTTCGGCGTGGCATGGAGGTGATCAGTTTGTGGCACTGCTGAGGTGGTATGGAAGCCCAGATTTCTTTGACAGTGGCCTTCAGCTCATCTGCATTTTTTGGTCTCTTGTTTCTCATTTTCCTCTTGACAATACCCCATAGATTCTCTATGGTGCTCAGGTCTGGTGAGTTTGCTGGCCCGTCAAGCACACCAACACCATGGTCATTTAACCAACTTTTGGTGCTTTTGGCAGTGTGGGCAGGTGCCAAATCCTGCTGGAAAATGAAATCAGCATCTTTAAAAAGCTGGTCAGCAGAAGGAAGCATGAAGTGCTCCAAAATTTCTTGGTAAATGGGTGCAGTGACTTTGGTTTTCAAAAAACACAATGGACCAACACCAGCAGATGACATTGCACCCCAAATCATCACAGACTGTGGAAACTTAACACTGGACTTCAAGCAACTTGTACTATGAGCTTCTCCACCCTTCCTCCAGACTCTAGGACCTTGGTTTCCAAATGAAATACAAAACTTGCTCTCATCTGAAAAGAGGACTTTGGACCACTGGGCAACAGTCCAGTTCTTCTTCTCCTTAGCCCAGGTAAGACGCCTCTGATGTTGTCTGTGGTTCAGGAGTGGCTTAACAAGAGGTATACGACAACTGTAGCCAAATTCCTTGACACGTCTGTGTGTGGTGGCTCTTGATGCCTTGACCCCAGCCTCAGTCCATTCCTTGTGAAGTTCACCCAAATTCTTGAATCGATTTTGCTTGACAATCCTCATAAGGCTGCGGTTCTCTCGGTTGGTTGTGCATCTTTTTCTTCCACACTTTTTCCTTCCACTCAACTTTCTGTTAACATGCTTGGATACAGCACTCTGTGAACAGCCAGCTTCTTTGGGTGTCAATGATTGTCTTCTGGACAACTGTCAGATCAGCAGTCTTCCCCATGATTGTGTAGCCTAGTGAACCAAACTGAGAGACCATTTTGAAGGCTCAGGAAACCTTTGCAGGTGTTTTGAGCTGATTAGCTGATTGGCATGTCACCATATTCTAATTTGATGAGATAGTGAATTGGTGGGTTTTTGTTAAATGTGAGCCAAAATCATCACAATTAAAAGAACCAAAGACTTAAACTACTTCAGTCTGTGTGCATTGAATTTATTTAATACACGAGTTTCACAATTTGAGTTGAATTACTGAAATAAATGAACTTTTCCACGACATTCTAATTTATTGAGATGCACCTGTACAATTCTATATTACAGTGATTTAAAATTTGGATTGAATTTTGATTTCATGTTTTCAAGTCAACAAGAAATCCATGTTTCTTAAAGTGATACAGTGAAAAAAAAATTTATGTAAAAATGACAATAATAATTTTTATATATATTCTTTCTTTCAGTAATATGGCATATTTTAGTGATTTAAAACATTAAATAGAAATTATAAATATATACATATATTTAAAAAATGTAATCAAATCACTGATACAAACATTTTATTTGTGTAACGTATGCATTTCAGTTAATGTATTTTACTATACAGTATATATTATACATGTTTACACACACACACACACACACACACTCGATTATATTTATGTATAATTGCAAATCCTATTAGCACTGAGGTTCAAATAACATCTGCCTTATCTGCCAAATAATCTTGATTATCTTTCTCTTTTATTTTGTGCAGCCTGAACTGATGTGAAAAAATAAGGCCCTGGAAATTTCTAAAGAAAGTAAATGGGATCAATTTTCATTTCATGTTGTCTTTAAAGAGAATTCCGGAGTTGCTACAGGTCATACAGTGAGGCCAGAGAGAGTTCTCTCGTTTCAAACAGTACACAGACTTCAGCCGAGCCTGACTTTACTCCAGAGATGTTCAGGTTTCCATTCTGCTCTGCGTCTCAGTGTGCGGAAAAGAGTGAGTGAAAGGGACAAAAGCATATGCGTATGTGTGGATGCGAGTCGAGAAATAACCCACAGAACATAAAGTGCTGCAAAACACGAAGCAAAACAGCAAATCAAAGGACTCTGACAAACAGACAGCATGCTTTCACTCCCGCAGACGGCGAGGAACAGAGTGCAAGCGGAAGAATATAAAGCTGAAGATACTGTGAGACAACAGATACCGACCCAAAAAACTAAAGCAAGAAAATGAAAGTCAAAACAGACACTCACATGTAAACCCCTTCTCTCCCGTTCCTTTAGGCTGAACGGATAGCTGATATACTGAACCTTCAGAGAGAGGAAGGGGACATTAGACAAAATAATGGGAATGTAAAACAAAGAGCGAGATGTGATTTGGTGATGTGAGACCCAAACGTCTGAACAGAAGATATAATGTAGAGAGAGCAGGAGAAACAGGCTCCCCGGGTGAGATGGTAATCAGGTAAACATTTAGCTATCACATTGTGACATTTATTTAGTTGTGGAAACTAGTTTGAAACTGAAGCCAAAGTACAATCTTTGTTAAATTCAAAGTCAGGCTATCAAAGATAAGGTTTTATTTTAAACAAAACTGATATAATTTATTTTTTGCCATGTACACCATTATACAAACGTTTGGGGTCAGTAAGATTTTTTTTTTTTTTGGAAGAAATTAATGCTTTTATTTATCAGGGATGCAGTAAATTGATCTAAAATTACAGTACAGACATTTAAAAAGTTTCAAGATTTCCATTTCAAATAAATACTGTTCTTTTGAACTTTCTATTAATCAAAACATCCTGAAAAACAAATCCATCATGGTTTCCACAACAATATTAAACAGCAAGACTTTTGTCAACATTGATAACAATAAGAAATGTTTCTTGAGCAGCAAATCAGCATATTATAGGAATCTGAAGGATCATGTGACACTGAAGACTGGAGTAATGATGCTGAAAATTCAGCTTTGAAAAAAATACATTTTAAAATATATTCAAACACAAAACTATTATTTTAATTTGTATTATTTCATAATATTTCTGTTTTTATTGTATTTTTGATCAAATAAATGCAGCCTTTGGTGAGCAGAAGAGATTTCTTTCAAAGATTTTTCAAAATCTTACCAACCCCAAACTTTTGAATGGTAGAGTATCTGGCAAAATAACTAACCAACTAACTAACTAAAGAAACCTGCTCAGAAACCATCCAAACTCTATTTGAGAATTCAGAATACAACAAACCACAAACTGAAAGGAACATGTTAAATGCACTCAAATTGACATGGGATAGATGGCTTATAATGCTGGTTTCACCCCTGGCTAGGACGTGCTCAAATCTTCCTGCTGTCTAAGCAGCAGTTCACTAGTTTTGCATCAGAGTAAGACAGAGGGCTGAGTTGAGCTGAGTTGAGTGGGGTTAAATGGATTGTGCCTGCTCAACTTTTAAGGGGAAGAACTTTTAAAGTTGAAACTTTAGTGAGGAAGTGCCTGCGGGGAGAGAGAGAGAGACAGACATGAGATCCATTACACAACAGCAAACAGAGGAGATTCACATCCGCGGCCTGTCTCTCTCTTTATCACTGCTCACTGCTCCAAACACCAGCCATCAAATTAAACTGCCACGCTGATGGCTCCTGATTACATACATTCATGTCACCTGTCAGTTTCTTAAAGATTCTCACCGCCAGTTTGTAGTGTGTCCACTGTGACAGTGACTGAAACAAATGAAAGGCCACGTTTATGTGCCTCATTACGTACAGGAGCAAAAAACAAATCAACTAAAAGCTTTAAAGTAAACAAGAAACAATATCTGCAATCAATTTAGCTTTTGTAATGTGACATATTTCAGAGCTGCCATGTTATATAGTATTAAACTGCTGGCTGCAACCAATAAAACAAGGATGACAGAGCTAATAACCAATAGCCTGGGTAACATCAGCTAAAATAAATTAATAAAATAATAACATAAAATAAAAAATAAATAAAAATAAAATAAAATAGCCTGGGTGACGTCAGCTGAAAAAAATCTAAAAACATATATTTTCATTATTAATGTGCAAATTTGAATAATTCATGACAATATTGTTATTGAAAAACCTAAAACTATTTTAAAAAATCTTTTAATTGAAATGAAATCTGTTAATTAAAATAAAACTGAACAAAAATATATAAATATATATGATTAAAAACTTAACCTTAAAACAACTTAAACGAAAACTTGAATTCCTTGTCAACTAACTGTACTAAGTACTAAAATTACTAAAACTAAAACTGAAATAACATAAATTAAAGCTAAAAAGAATGAAGAAAATCACAAAAACATACATTTACTACAAGTTAACTGAAATTAAAATAAAATAAAAACCGAAAATACAAAAAATAAAAGATCATTTTAAAAATGTATAAATAGTATGATAGCATATAATTAAACAATTGGAAATGTTGCATTGTTAACTAAATGAAAAAAAAAAAAAAGTTGAAGTACTAAAATTACCAAAACTTAAACTGAAATAGTTTAATAGATTAAAAAAAGCTAATAAAAATGTCAAAGCATAAAGTTACTAAAGTTACTAAAACTTAAGTAGAATTAAAATAAAACCTAAAAGCTAATAAAAAATACAAAAACTATATTAATAGTATATAAAAAATACTAAAATAACAGATAATACCAGAAACACAAGACCAGGAACATGTCTTATAAGTAAATAGGCTTGATTTTGACATCATGTTGACTGTAAGGAATTCATCCTGACTTGACTCTCTCTGTGTGTGTGTGAGTGTATGTGTGTGTGTGTGTGTGTGTAAGTGCACTCACTTTGTAGGCAGAGTCCATCAGTGCAGTTCTGTGACTGTAGCGTGACTCCATCACAGTCCTTCCCTCCGTTCTGAGGCGCAGGAGCATTGCACTCTCTCTTCCTCCACTGCGTGCACTCAGTGTTACAAGCCGACCACTTGCTCCAGTCGGCCCACTCGCCGTCAACTAAACACACACACCAGAAACAACAGAGATCAGCAGAAAAAAATAACAAGTGCTTCTGCTGTGATATGAGGCAGATTGATTATTTTTACTAAAGAGGCCATATTGTAGCATTTTATTTTATTCCTTGTCCATTAATACGTTAGTCAAGGGTAGTTTTAAAAATGTTAATGAGCCATATTATGACTGGCTAACGTCTTTGTTCATGAAATGAGTAATATTTCACACGCAAATCCCCCATCATTGACCGCCTTTTGCATATTGCACACAGAAATTAAACTGAAACATAAAAAAGAAAAAAAAGAAAACAAAAGAAAAGTAAAGGAAAGAAAAGATGATGCATCCTCTGCTCTGGTGTAGTCTGTGGATTGTGTCACAGGAGAGCGGCTGCAGTATGTGGGTCAGTCATTACCGTGTGACTGTGGCATCTCTCCTTCTGCCTGCAGATGCTTTAATCTCACCTGCTTCACAGCGAACTCACTCTCACCGGCAGGAGGGAATGGAAATGTGCTCGGCCCTTAGGGGCCCCTAGGGGCCAAAGTATAGGGGAAGTGTCTGGCTTGAAAGCTGAACTGATGGGCCTGGAAAAAGATGCATTTGTCTGATGCTATCGAGAGACGAAGAACTCAAACTGGACTGGAAAAGAATGAAGTTTTTATGAAAGGGATTCCTCACTTGTAATTCAGTAGTCTCACAGTGAGTTTTCTATCCTTCTGTTTATGGAAGTAATTCTTCATTTGGAAGTTACTTTGGATAAAAGCGACTGCCAAATGAATAAATGTCAATGGAGGAAAAAATCTGAACCAAATTCTTTATCGTGTTTCTTTCAGGCTTAAGAACTGACCTCACTGTGCGTTTACGTCATGTCAGAAATATCGTAATTAGTTCCTGAGTAGTATCATGATTACAAACTCAGATCTTTATGAAAACTTCTTTTTGTGATTCAGTCTTGATATTGTTAACTGCAACTGCAAATAAAGTAAGAATATTGGTTTTGTTAATGGCAATAAAGCTGAAATAAAATAAAATGTAATGAAAAGGTGAAAAATTAAAATTAGAAGTTAAACTTTAAGATGAAATACTAAAATTACTAAAACTACAACTGAAAAAATAATACATATAAAGCTAATAAATATATAAAACTAATAAAAATGGCAAAAGCACAAAATAAAATTACTAAAACTTGAACAGAAATTAAACTGAGAACTGAAAATATGAAAATAAAAATAATATAAATAATTAAAATAATTTATAAATATAATAAAAATATATAATGATGATCACTGTAAAGTCATGATTTATAGCAGATAATTTAATTTAATTTAATTTAATTTAATTTATAAAAAGGATAGTTCCTTGGTTGAGTTGGTTGAACCACGTTCGAAGTTGTTGTAAATTACTCTACAAACATACACCTTTGTTTACGTTTCTGTGTTGCTCAGCAACCACTTTGTTGCAACCACAACCACCATCACACTTTATTTGCTCTGTTTTATTTTGTGAAACCTTACTACGTATGGAATAACCATTTTATAAAAGCAATTAGCCTCGTGAAGCCGTGGTTTACAGTGAATTTATAACAGCTAAGGGGGTTTTAACAATGTCCCTTAGCTGTTATAAATTCACTGTAAACCAAGGGTTCTTGGGGCTTATTGCTTTATTAATTTAATTTAATTTAATTTAACAACTAAATATTCAAAGAAATATTTTTCATTTCTCACAACCGCATTAAACACAAAATAAATACAATATTTATGAGGTACTAAATGACAAACAATAAATACAACTATATTTATGCAACAATTACATATACAGTATGTACGATTATTAATGTAACACTGTAAAATGACATTACTATTAAATATTATATTTATTAAATACAATTAAATTATGACCATTTTTATTTAAATATTAATAAAAAACTTTTTAATGTATTAAATACTCTTAAATTACTATGACATTTTCTCACTTTCATTCTCATCAAATTAAGTTCAGTAGATTGGTACCTGTGCAAACGGAGGTGCAGGCGATTTTTTGGATGGCCTGTCCGTCACACGGCGAGCCCCCGTTCAGAGGCGCAGGATTGGTGCAGCTGCGGGTTCGTTTCTGAAGGCCCCGCCCACACCGACTGTTACAGGTTGACCACTCCGTCCACGTGGACCAGCCGCCGTTCACTGCAGAAACACACACAATCACGTCTCTCATATCACTCCACACTCGCTTTCTTCTCACATAATGATTTCAGACCAAAGCAATATTTCATGTCTATTTACTTTTTTATTTGGTAAGCAGCCATCTTATGCGCTGTAATATTACACTGCAAAATAAACCCATTATTTTGTGATCATGAACGACCGATCCTGTACTCATATACAGTCAGTCACTGCAGCTAATATTCCTTTTACTGCTGATTTCAAAGAGTTTAATTAAATTTTTGCAAATAAAGCTGGGGTTTATCTGTCTATTAATGCCTGGAACACAAGCTCTTTCATCTGAAAGTCACTTTCAGTTGCTCAAAATTAAGTTTTTCTGTACTATTTTGCACTTTTTTGTGATATATATGATTTATCGCATACGTTTTCATTGAATTTTACATCTTTTCTTGGTCACCTTGAAAAGCATCTGCTAAATGAATAAATATGAATGTATTAAAAAACTTTCTGTATTCCTACTACTAGTCAAGGAAAGGTTTTTCATTTCTCTCACATTGCAGAGCGATGAAGAAAGCAGTTCCCCTGGAAAAGGTGCAGAAATTAAACATACACTCAGCATTGAAAATACAATATTTATGAGGTAATACATGACAAACAATAAATACAGCTATATTTATGCAACAATACCTTTCAAAAGTTTGGGGTTAGTAAGATTTAATGTTTTTGAAAGTCTTTTATGCTCACCAAGGCTGTATTTATTTGTTCAAAAAATACAGTAAAAGAGTAATATTGTGAAATATTATTATAAGTTAAAATAACAGTTTTATATTTTAATATATTTTAAAATGTATTTTATTTTATTTTTTTTGGAAAACAAGACAATTTTTCAAGATTCTTTGATGAATAGAAAGTTAAAAAGAGCTGCATTTATTTAAAATGTATATTTTTGTAATAATTTAAATATCTTTACTGTCACTTTTGATCAATCTAATGCATTCTTGTTTAATAAAATTATTAATTTCATTAAAAAAATCTTACTGACCTCAAACTTTGAACAGCAGTGTAATATTAATGTATAATATAATATAATATAATATAATATAATATAATATAATATAATAATACAATAACTTTTCTATTTTCAACTATATTTTTTCATAAATTAAATATATTTTATTGTAAATTAAATATAAATGTTTATTTATAAAATAAATGTTTATTTGATATTGTTGTATTTAATACATTTATAGTTTTATATTATATTATATTATATTTCTATTTTTTCTTGAGGAAGTAAATTAATGTAATTATGGCTCATGGCAAGAGAAAATGTTAATCTGACATGAAAATACATAAAGAAAATAGTTTTTGCATTTTAAAGTTCTGACAAAAAATATTTCAGACAAAGAAATGTTTCATTGTGCACAGAAGTGTCTAATCCAAGGTAAGTAAATGAGTGTCAACAATCATTTGATGCTCTTTTTAACATCTCACATCATTCAGAAGAATATGATCATCAAGTTTTGTTCAAGTATCTCCTGTTTTGCCCTCATTCGATTAAAAGAGACACAAACCAAATATTGTGAGAGGCAGAAAACAGACAGAAGTGAACTGTGTTGTGAGCAGCTGTGTTTGGTATGTGAGAGTCTATATTCCAGCTGACGGATCCTTTTACCTTCACTCTCTCTCTCTCTCTCTCTCTCTCTCACACACACATGCACACACACACACACATGCACACACACACACACACACACTGGAGTGTTTAAGTGTTTAACTCTTGTGTTGAGGAGAGGTGATGCTCTTCCCATCTGAGTTTTCCGGAGAAAGACACAGAAGCTCTTAAACTCTTAAACTATGTCACTCCCTCTGCTGCTATTAACTTACCGCACTCCCCTCACACACTTTCCACAGCTCTGTGTGTGTGTGTGTGTGTGTGTGTGTGTCTTTGGGTTCGTGTGAGGGAGTAGATTAGCTGTAAGTAGATTCCTCCTTTTCCTTCCCATCTTTCTCATTTCAGAGTTATGAGGCCATACATCCAAAAGAACGAGACTCATTCCAGAGCTCTGTCTCTCCCTTTCTGTCTCTCACCATTAAAAAGGTTTCAACCACAAACTAGATTTTTACATTTTCTGAAGCAATTTGCAAAACTCACCACCAGCACGATGCTATGGTGTTCTAAATGATTGCTAAGGTGCTTTGAGTGGTTGCTAGGGCATTGCTAAGTATGGCAAATTTGGATGGTTGCTGACAGTGTTGTTATTGTTAGATAAAACTAAAACAAAAACTATTAAAATGAGTTTTCATTAACTGAAATAAAGATGAAAAACAAACCGAAATTAGAAATAGTTCTTGGCGACTAACTGAAATAACTACGGAAGTGATAAAATTACTATGACTAAAATAAAAATAAAGCTAAACAGAAATGCAAAACAAAAAACTAGTAACCATGACAAGATTAAAAAAACTTCAACAAAAATTAGAATGAAAACTGTTGACAGTTATTATTCACTAAAACTGAACCTAAAACTATTACAAATCAGTTTGATTCAAATTAATCTGGAATAAAACTTGAAATAAAAATTATAAATGTTGCCTTGGCAAATAACTGAAATAAAATTAGCTGAAGTACTAAAAAAAAAAAAAAAGAAGATAAATAGAATAAAAAATAATAAAAATGACAAATACATTAATTACTAAAACATGAATTACTAACAATAAAATGAAAACTAAAATAAATAAAATTAAAATCTAAAACATATAAAAATACAATCTAATTCAAAATTATAATAAATACTTAAATAGTATATAAATACTAAAATAACAAGAGATTGTAAGAGACAATTACTTGCCAGAGTTGTTTGGGGTTTGTTCAAATCTTTAAAAGGTTCACCATAAAATGAAAATTAACATATATGTATATCTTCTTTTGTGTTTCAGAGAAGAAAGTCAATTTTGGAACGACATGAGAGGGTTAGCAAATGCAAAATGCATAAATGTAAATGAGTAAATGATGACAGAATTATCATTTTTGGCTCAGCTATCTCTTTAGCACTTAGTAGGAGCAACAATGATGTTTTAACAAATACCACTAAATACCACACCACTTAAAGCCCACAGTAAACTCACTCACACACACACACACACACACATACACACACACACACACTGACACACTTGTGTTTTGCGCCAAAGCTAACTAAACGCCCAGCATTAGCGAGCTGATCTCAAGCGTGACATCGCTCAGGAAAGACCAAACCCCAAAACACTGAGTCACTAAATCCACTTTGATGAGGAGGAGAGGATGACAGGAACAAGCACTGGAGAAAAATCATTTCTTAAGCATCAGATAGCATCTAAGACAAGCCCACACACACACACACACACACACACACACACACACACACAGTGCCGCTTTCACAGACCTTTAATCAGTGAAGATTATGAAAACAGGGCAGGACACCAAAGCAGCCAAAACCCCATGAGAGCTGAGAATGC
>CM077222.1:5184529-5307029 GCA_039654775.1 Spinibarbus caldwelli | reverse complement strand
TTATTAGGTTGTTTTTGTCTTCTATTTCTTTCAGAGCTGTCATTGCTGAACGTGATGCAGATCTGACATGCATCGTATTTCCTCTCAATTCTCTTTACCTTTTCTGAACCATTTCAGGTTGGACCCATTTCAGTCTCTACTAATGAACTGACGAGTTGAATCGAGTGTGTTATATGAGGGAGACAGTGCTAGGATGCTCCAGGACAGTTTTGAAAACCATTTCAGAGACATGGTTAGTGAAGTAGGAGCGCGCGTCTGAAACGTCTACGGATTGATGTGATCGTAAAGACGTTCTGTGACTGAATACATGCACTTCTTATCAAGAAAAAACAGACAGACACAGCAGTTATGAGTGGGGTGGCCAATCCTAGGCTCTGCCCCTGCGTTAACAGCGTTAAATAATTTTAACGCGTTAAACTGAAAAAATTAATCGCCTGCATTAACGCGCTAATTTTGACAGCACTAATATATATATATATATATATATATATATATAAACAAATATAGTTATTATTATGATAAGTTATCAAAATAAAATTAAAATTATATATACAATGTATTAAAATACAATATGATATATAATATTATATACACTAATATATATACTAATATATAATATATGGGTCAGTGACAAAAAGGGGTTGGCAAGATGAGAAATTCATAAATATTTTAAAAACTTGTTTTTAAAGCATGCATCAGGTATTTTAAAATGTACACAGCGTGTTAATGTTGATTTTATGTAATTACAAATGACATTTCTACCATTTTTTGAAAATGTCAAATGGCGTAACCACCAAAGATTGAGAAATATAAAATATTTTATCCACCTAAATGGTATGTAAGCTTACTCATAGAAATAAATACATCATTTTAAAATGTAAAGTTATCTCTAAATGTAAATTTTAATGCGTTTTTGCAATATTTGGCGGGACATATGCTGAAAACACCTGTGTTTTCTAAATAAACTTTGACAAATTATGTAAAAAATGTTAAAAACCATATTATTATACTAAACTAGATTACTACATTTTATTCCACATTAATTTTCCTGCATATAATTATATTTTTATGAAAAATACTGGCTACGCCAATTGACAAAAACCAGTTACACCACCTGACCATGTTGCTTCTACAGCCAAAGGCCATTGTTTGTTGAAGAAATTGACACTGAAAATCAAGCATGACTGTCAACAAGTTAAGCTGAAGTGTTTTTTTTTAATGAAAGTGCTTTTTTTTTTCAAAAAGAAATCTAGCAACACGAAATTATCATAGTGATGAAAAGTGAACTCGTGTCTCATATTGCAATGCCAGTTAAGAAACAATATCTGACAAGAAGCCATCATAGTGATGAACAGTGAACTCGTCTCGTATTGTAATTACAGTTAAGAAACAATATCTGACAAGAAATCATCAGAGCGATGAACAGTGAACTCATGTCTCATATTGTAATTTTAATTTTTGTATTGTAATTTCGTATTGTAATGTAGCATCTATTGGGGAAAAAGGGGCTCTGTTATATCATATTAATTATAAAATATCAGAAATTTAATGAATTGTATTTTATAGATGTAAATTGTAATCTTTGGTTAACATTTTTTATCAGTGAATTTATGTTCAGATGTAGACACCCACTTCCTTCTGCTACATTATTAGATCATTTATGTATATTACATTATATTATATGATACTATATGTGACCCAGGACTACAAAAAGGGTAATTTTTTTAAAATTGAGATTTATGCATCATAAATAAGCTGAACAAATAAGCTTTCCAATGATGTATGGTTTGTTAGGATAGGACAATATTTGGCCGAGATACAACTGTTTGAAAATCTGGTGCAAAAAAAATCTAAATACTGAGTTAATCGCCTTTAAAGTTGTCCAAATTAAGTTTTTAGCAATGCATACTACTAATCAAAAATTAAGTGTATATATTTACGGTAGTAAATTTGCAAACTATCTTCATGGAACATGATCTTTACTTAATATCTTAATGATTTTGGCATAAAAGAAAAATCTATCATTTTGACCCATACAATGTATTTTTGGCTATTGCTACAAATATACCTGTGCTACTTAAGCCTGGTTTTGTGCTCCAGGGCCACAAAAATTGTTTCACCCAAAAATGAAAATTACCCCATGATCCACCCCCTCCCACCTTTAAGCCATCCTAGGTGTATATGACTTTCTTTCAAATGAATACAATTGGAGTGACATTAAATGTGAATGGGTGATATTCAGTAGTCCAATAAACTGCATCAATCCATCATAAAAAAAAGTGCTCCAGACGGCTACAGGGGGTTAATAAAGGCCTCCTGAAGCGAATCAATGCACTTTTGTAAGAAAAATATCCATATTTAAAACTTTATAAACCATAATCTCTAGCTTCTGCTATCTATTATACTTGCGTTCATGAGAGAGTGGCGTTCCAGTGGATGATGTGGGGGACGTAGACATAGCGTAAGCACTGGTGAGAATATGCTAGTCTCGCGAGAACCAAGTTTTGTTTTTCAGCAAACGAAAACCAATCTCCTTTTGGCTTATATTGAAATCCTTCAACATTTTTCTTTACAAATCCTCGTTTTGTACTTCTAATTCGTGACAGGTGTTTTGTTCCGCTCTCTCCTCTATGATTTCGTGTTTGTCAATTCTCACTGAAGCTTATGCTATGCCTACGTCCTACGTCATCCGCTTGAACGCCACTATTCATCTGAGAGAATTAAGTCATATGCACCTTGGATGGCTTGAAGGTGAGTAAATCAGGTGGTAATTTTCATTCTTGGGTGAACTATCCCTTTAAAATTTTAATTGAATGGAACAGAAATATGCATTAAAGCTAAACATTTCAAAAACACTAATGTTGTGCAATATAATTATTTTATCCTAGACTTACAGAGCTTTTAATAATAAAGTTGTAGACACAGAAACGCTTTCACAAATAATATAACAGTTGGTTCGTTTATATTACAACTTTAATCAGCATCATAAACTAGTGCTATTTGACTAAATTGGCCCCTAACAGAAAGGCTTGTAATAGGAGTCAAATGGTGTAACCGGTCACACCACTTGACATTTCCATTTAAAATTAAATTTGACAGGCATTATCATGGACACCTATGTAAGTATATGACCTTGGTGGGAATATTTCTAATTTAATTTTCAAAGTTGATACTAATTTTTATAATAATGATGAATTATCAATGTATTCCTGAGGTCATACCATTTGACATGTATACCTAAGAGTACCTGGCCATACCCTAAAAATGTCAAATTATATCACATTTTAAAGAGAGTTACTAACATTTGCATGCAGCAGTTAGTATCACCAGAGGGCCTTCTCTGTGATATAATTTCCTGTAACATGATCTTCTTGCAAAATATTAACAAAATGGCTCCTTGAATGGTGGTTACACCACCTTGCCACTCAAGGAATTTGACTTGACTCCCATAATTCCCCAAATTAATTATAATATTCAGAACAATAATGCTCCATTTACTTTTATTTACTATTAAATAGTACTAATGTAAGATTATGCCAAACTAGCTGATCTGATGTGTTATTGAGAATTTCCCCTTTTTTTAAACAAGATCAATTATTTGGTACAAAGTTTTTACAGTTACACCACATTGGCATTTTTGCAATCATCCCCCAAATATTCCCTCAAAATGAATTAAAACCAGAAATTTTAGACTTGGTCCACAAAAAAGAGAATGTATGCAATTAATCTGCACATTTATTTTGAAATTTTAACCCTTTTAAATTTTATTAAACCATATGGATACAAAAAAGTAGCGTCACGTCATTGACCCATATGTCTATACACGAATAAGAAAAATATTATAAAAAATTATTAAAATAGTATTATCAATTTTATATAATACAGTATATATAGTGTAATTATCATTCATAAATAAAAATTAATTTCTAATATATTATACAATATTAAAATAGCCTTTTAGCAAATCATGCTTTAAGGCTGTACCATAAACAAAAGGCTTTTGGTTTTAATAATAAAAAAAAAATATCTGCAGTATTTTGCAGAAGACTTAAAATATTTTAATACAAATAAAACCATTGAGGAGGTCGGGAAGTGTGCACTGTTAATGTGAAGGACGGGTGAAAATCTGAAGGGCTTTTTGCAAAGTTGTGTGCATGACACAGACTATGAGTCACTGCTAAAACACATCTGAACAGACCATGCAGCAATTTATCACAGCTGGACCTGGTATTATGAGGGATATTAAGTACAATGGAGAGGACTGAGGGAAATGTTTCCAAAGAAAAGCGGTGAAAGCACTTTCCACAAATTGGGTACAAATTACAGCTCAAATCTTTGAAAAAGTCAGCTTTGCTTCTTTTCTAAACTAAGGGTTAGTGAAAGGAGGTGCTTTACCTTCAGAAAATGGTATTCGTCGACCTCAGGAGGTCAAGCTGTAATTTTACATGTGCTATAATAATATACTCCACAGTAAAAATCATGCAAAGTCTGTGAAAATTTAAAGATTATTCACTTCCTGACAAGCTGTAGAAA
Organism: Spinibarbus caldwelli; assembly: GCA_039654775.1. Classification (NCBI taxonomy): domain Eukaryota; kingdom Metazoa; phylum Chordata; class Actinopteri; order Cypriniformes; family Cyprinidae; genus Spinibarbus; species Spinibarbus caldwelli. The sequence continues at coordinate 5,302,496 of CM077222.1, read as the reverse complement.
GTGTCAGGAATATGTTGATTGCTGTGTCACAATTTTTTGGAATAAAAGCAGCATTTTCTGATATTCATTTTATGTTTGACAAAGCATTATTTTAGTAGATTCTATTATTATTATTATTATTATTAATATGGATTTTTGATGTAATTATTTTGTTGTTTTTTAAACAGGTCTATACAGTTCTATTTCTTTTTATTTCTTTTTTAATTTTAGTTTGAATTGTTTTAGTACATCAAGTTACAAATGAGAAATGTTGCTTTGGAAGCAAGCTGAAATAAAAGTTCCCCTTTCAGTCGGTCACTCCGAGTCACGTCGGATGACCGACGAAATTGGGATCTCGCCAGAGAGACCAATCCACTTCGAGTGTAACTAAACGAGCCAATGGACATTGGCATGCGATTATTGCATCCAGCTGCCGCTGATCACAGCGTGAGCATAAGAGGCAGCTGATGCACCGCATCAATTATCCTTTCGCTTCGGAGCCGAGCGGTAGTGGTTGAAGCTACTGCTCTCCCTTCCAAGAGAGTGTTCTGCGAGCGAGTGCGGGCGTTACGGCGCGGCAGCGGTGGTCACGGTGTCCGGGAGAGAAAGATCGTCTTCCTGCTGACAGCCACACTAGGAGTGTGCGGTGGCCAGCTCCCCTGCGTGCTTCAGCACTAAAAGAGCATTTCTCTGAAAGAGCAATTTCTCTAAAAGAGCAACACGGGTGATCGCGTCTTTTTAAAGATGTCTTTTCACCCGTGCGTTTCTGGGCGTGGTCGTTTCCTGGCGCCTCAGGACGGTCACGATCGCTTCCTCACGTGTCTGGGCATTCAGCACGCTGAGGTGGCTTTCGTGGATGGTTCATGTTCTTCTTGCGGGGACATGACCATCTCGGAGTGCGACTCTGCTATGTCAAACATGGCAGAGTCCCTCTGCCTGCCGTGATCCGGCCGTGCACACTGGATCCGGTGGAGTCAGAGGTGATTGAGGATTACGGTGAGGGCTTCCCCAAGTGGAGCTCCTCACCCCTCAAGCACTCCGCAGCCGGTGGAGCTGCCGAAGGAGCGCGCTGGCCACGCGTTTCCTTCGGTGCCCCCTCTGACGACCAGATGTCGATCACTGCATCGGAGGGCGGGCCCTCTCTCTCCGGGGATGACGACCCGGCTGCGTTGCCCCCTTCGGGTGTGTTAGCGTTGTCCGTGCCAGACCCAGAGATGACGGCTATGCTTTCCCGGGCCGCCGAGAATGTCGGGCTCGTGTGGAATCCTAAAAAGCCACCGTGTCCCGATCCTTCGAGGCTGGGCGAGTGGTTCCTCGGTGGGGGTGGCGCTGGTTCTCAGCGCCCCCCTCCGGTGCCATTCTTTCCGGAAGTGCATGAGGAGCTGACAAGATCGTGGAGGGCACCTTTCACTGCCCGAAACACATCTTGTAGTTCTTCCGCTCTCACCACCCTCGATGGTGGAGCCGCTTTGGGGTATGCGGGCATCCCCTCGGTGGAACGGTCTGTGGCCATGCAACTGTGTCCAACAGCCGCTTCCACCCTGCGGGGTGATCCGTGTCTCCCCTCACGGGCCTCTAAGTATTCGTCAGGTCTAACTGGCAGTGCTTATAGAGCCTGTGGGGAGACGGCTTCCGCCCTCCACGCTATGGCGTTGCTGCAGGTCCACCAGGCCAAAGCACTGAAAGACCTGCACGAGGGTGGTCACGACCTGGCGGTTCTACATGAGCTGCGTGCTGCGACGGACCTCGCGCTACGAGTGACGAAGGTGACCGCACAGTCTCTGGGTCGTGCGATGTCCAGGAGCGCCATCTCTGGCTGTGTCTCGCTGACATGAAGGAGCAGGAGAAGGTACAGTTCCTGAATGCTCCCGTGTCACAGACCGGCCCTTTCGGCGACGCTGTCGAGAGCTTTGCCCAGCAGTTCTCGGCAGCCCAGAAGCAGGCTGAGGCAAACACATCATGCGCCGGAGGAAACCTGCTGCTTCCACTCCGGCTGCAGCCACTCAGCCTGCTCGTCGCCGTGGGCGCCCCCCTGCGGCCGCCCCCGCTCCCGCGCAGCCGCAGCAGCCTTTCACCAGGCAGCGTCGTGGAGCCGGTCGCAGGCAGGACGCCCAGCCCGTCCAGGCCCCCGCCAAACCTGGCGGCAAGCGCAAGTGCAAGAGGCCCTGGGACGGTCGACCCAGAGATGGAGGAGACTGCTCATCGGGAGATGGTGACTGCACCACTCCCTCCCCCGGAGGAGGGCCGGGTGGAGTATCTTTTGTTCATTTTGTTCCGCCTCTGGCCCAGCGGCCCAGCGGTACCCAAAACATCAGTAAAGAGCGGTCTCCTCAATCTCCGGGTCTCAAGAGGAGGAGAGTGGTGATCCGTGCATCACAGGATCGCTTCCCTCCTCCTCTCTCGCCAGCAGGCAGCGGGTGGTGCCCAAGAGCACCCCTCCTGCCCATTCGTGGAACCAGGTAAGGGCAGTAGCACTCCAGTCCCCGCTTCAAGTCGTCAAACGCCGGGCTGTCACAAGCCTCAAGCCGGGTTCCTGTGTCTCCTCCCACGCGAGGAGAAATCAGGTGAGTGCTACACTACACACCCAGACCCCGCCCCCTGCCGTCACAGGCCAGGCCGTCACAGGCCCTGGGGCCGGTCCCTGTGTTCCACCTCGCTGCCCCACCGCGGGCATGTCGGTGGGCCCGTTGGCCCCACTGGTGCGGTCTCTCGGAGCCTGGTTAGCGCTCCCCAGCCCGTCCCGGTGGCTCCTGCGGACCATCAGACTCGGCTATGCGATTCAGTTCGCCCGGCGTCTCCCCAAGTTCAGGGGCATCCGGTTCACTTCAGTCAAAGCCGTCGATGCCCCTGTCTTGCTCGCGGAGATTGCAGTCCTACTGGCGAAGGATGCAATAGAGCCGGTCCCTCCAGCCGATATGAGGTCGGGGTTTTACAGCCCTTACTTCATTGTGCCCAAGAAAAGCGGTGGGTTACGACCGATCTTGGATCTGCGAGTTTTGAACCGTGCACTTCACAAGATGCCGTTCAAGATGTTGACGCAGAAACGCATTTTTGGATGCGTCCGTCCCCTAGATTGGTTTGCAGCAATCGACCTGAAGGACGCGTACTTTCATGTTTCGATTCTCCCGCGACACAGGCCATTCCTGCGATTCGCGTTCGACGGTCGGGCATATCAGTACAAGGTCCTGCCCTTCGGGCTGTCCCTTTTCGCCTCGTGTCTTCACCAAAGTCGCAGAGGCGGCCCCTTGTTCCCTTGAGAGAACGGGGTGTGCGCATTCTCAACTACCTCTACGACTGGCTCATACTTGCACAGTCTCGAGAGCTGTTGTGCGCACACAGGGACCTGGTGCTCAGGCACCTCAGCCAGTTGGGCCTTCGGGTCAATTGGGAAAAGAGCAACTCGTGCCAGTGCAGAGGATCTCTTTTCTCGGCATGGAGTTGGATTCGGTCAACCAGACAGCACGCCTCACCCAGGAACGTGCTCAGTCGGTGCTGAACTGCCTCAAGACTTTATCAGGCAGGACAGCGGTCCCACTGAAACTCTTTCAGAGGCTCCTGGGGCATATGGCTGCAGCTGCGGCCATAGTTCCGCTCGGTCTGCTCCATTTGAGACCGCTTCAGCACTGGCTTCATGGTCGAATCCCGAGGTGGGCGTGGAAACGCGGTACTCACCGGGTTCAGATTACACCGGCCTGCCGCAAGACCTTCAGCCCGTGGTCAGATCCTTTGTTCCTTCGGGCAGGAGTGCCCCTGGAGCAGGTATCCAGGCATGCTGTGGTATTCACGGATGCCTCGACCACCGGCTGGGGTGCCACGTACAACGGGCACGCAGTATCAGGGGTTTGGACGGGCCCCCTTCTGCGTTGGCATATCAATTGCCTCGAGTTGCTGGCAGTACGCCTTGCCCTGTGCCGCCTCAGAGGGCGCCTTCGGGGCAGGGACGTTCTGGTCCGTACGGACAACACTGCGACCGTTGCCTATATCAACCGGCAAGGCGGTTTGCGCTCCCGTCGCATGTCGCAACTCGCCCGCCACCTCCTCCTCTGGAGTCAGAAGCATCTGAGGTCCCTTCGTGCCATCCACATCCCAGGAGTGTTCAATCAGGCGGCCGACGAGCTGTCTCGAGCGGCACTTCCTGGGGAGTGGAGACTCCATCCCCAGGCGGTCCAGCTGATTTGGAGTCGGTTCGGAGTTGCTCAGGTAGACCTGTTTGCATCTCCAGAAACCACCCACTGCCAGTGGTTCTACTCCCTGTCCGAGGCAACGCTCGGCACGGATGCACTGGCACACAGCTGGCCCCAGGGCTTGCGCAAGTATGCGTTTCCCCCAGTGAGCCTGCTAGCACAGACATTGTGCAAGATCAGGGAGGACGAGGAGCAGGTCCTGTTAGTGGCTCCATATTGGCCCAACAGGACCTGGTTCCCGGAACTCATGCTCCTCGCGACAGCCCCTCCCTGGCCGATTCCTCTGAGGAAGGATCTGCTTTCTCAGAGACGGGGCACCCTCTGGCACCCGCGTCCAGACTTGTGGAAACTTCATGTGTGGTCCCTGGACGGGACGCGGAGGTTCTAGGTGACCTGCCCCAGGAGGTAGCGCTCACTATCGCTTCAGCACGAGCACCGTCCACAAGACGGGCCTATGCGCTGAAGTGGAACCTGTTCGTCGAATGGTGTTCCTCTTACCAGGAGGACCCCCGGAGATGTTCGATCAGAGCCGTGCTTTCCTTTTTTGCAACAAGGGTTGGAGCGTAGGCTGTTCCCCTCCACCCTTAAGGTATATGTTGCTGCTATTTCTGCCCACCACGACCCCATAGAGGCGAGGTCGGTGGGGAAGCACGATCTGGTCGTCAGGTTTCTTAGGGGGGCCAGGAGGTTAAATCCTCCGAGGCCTCCCTCCCTTCCCTCTTGGGATTTGGCTTGGTGCTAAGAGCCCTACAAACTGCCCCCTTTGAGCCGTTGCAGTCAGTCGAGTTGAAGTTTCTTTCTATGAAAACCCTACTCCTGACTGCATTGGCCTCAATCAAGAGGGTGGGGGACCTGCAGGCATTTTCGGTCGACGAGCCGTGCCTTGAGTTTGGGCCGGCTGACTCCAGTGCAACACTGAGGCCCCGGCCCGGCTATGTGCCCAAGGTTCCTACCACGCCCTTCAGGGACCAGGTAGTGAGCCTGCAAGCGCTGCCCCTGGAGGAGGCAGACCCAGCCCTAGCTTTGCTCTGTCCTGTACGCGCACTGCGTCAGTACGTGGATAGAACTCAGAGCTTCAGGACCTCAGAACAGCTCTTTGTCTGTTACGGAGGACAGCAGAAGGGGAAGGCTGTCTCCAAGCAGAGGATGGCCCACTGGATAGTGGATGCCATCACCTTGGCCTACGAAGCACAAGGTGTGCCCTGCCCACTCAGGTTGCGTGCTCACTCCACTAGGGGTGTCGCATCGTCCTGGGCGCTGGCTCGTGGTGCCTCGCTAGCAGACATCTGTAGAGCTGCGGGTTGGGCGACTCCCAACACGTTCGCTAGGTTTTATAGCCTACGTGTCGAACCGGTTTCCTCCTGTGTTCTCACCTCAAACGGGTAGTGGCACTGAGAGGGCCGGCTCAGAGTCGGCTTGCGGCGTCCTTACGCCTAATTCTCCAGAGAGTTCCTTAACCAGGCAAACCCTGTTGAGTCCTCCAGCACTCCGGCGTCCAGACGCGGCGGGGCGTCCGGCGCCAGGCCTTCAGCCAATGAATTCTTGAAATCTGGTGCGAGGCTAGTGCCCATATGAGAGACCCTGTCGGGATCCCATATGTGTATTCCACGGTATTCTTATTAGAGCCATGTTTCCCCTGGCGGACCACGTTCTGCCATCTCTAAAGATGCAGCCTGAGCCATCTCAGAGACTTCCATGTGCAATAGGGCCCTTCGGGGTTACTTCACATGTTTGAATGTCACTTAACCCCCTCTGGGAGGAGGTGACTCCGCAGTGTGCCTCTTCCAAGTGGAAGGGCACGCTTCCCAGTGTTATTCTAGTCCTACTGTTTGGGTTGTTCAAGGAACACCAGTAGTTGACCTTCTCTGTGTAGAGCCCAGTCCTATCGTCTGCCTTATAGGAAGGGTCAGGAGCCCTACACAGGGCACTGGAAGGGGCAGCTCCTGTGGCGCTTTGGTAGGGATCCCAATTTCGTCGGTCATCCGACGTGACTCGGAGTGACCGACTGAAAGGGGAACGTCTCGGTTACGTATGTAACCCTCGTTCCCTGAAGGAGGGAACGGAGACGTCACGTCCCGTCGCCACAGTCGCTGTACCACCGCTGAGCTGCCGGGTCGCCGGCTCGGCTCCTCAGCGAAAACATAATTGATGCGGTGCATCAGCTGCCTCTTATGCTCACGCTGTGATCAGCGGCAGCTGGATGCAATAATCGCATGCCAATGTCCATTGGCTCGTTTAGTTACACTCGAAGTGGATTGGTCTCTCTGGCGAGATCCCAATTTCGTCGGTCATCCGACGTGACGTCTCCGTTCCCTCCTTCAGGGAACGAGGGTTACATACGTAACCGAGACGTTATTTTTATATTTTATTCTATTTTATTTCGTTTTTTTATGAGTTTTTATTTCATGTTTTTTTTTATGAGTTAGTTTTAGTTATCTATATTATAACTCTGATTTAACCAGTTTACCTAACATATGTAATCATCTTCTCCCCAAAGAATAAGAGATTTGTTGAGATTACCAATTTGTACTCTATTTTAATGTAAAATGACAGTGAAAGAAACTGAGAGAAAAATTTGTATATATCCAATATATAATATAGAAAACGTAAAACAGATGTAAACAACAATCAATCAAATTAATAAACAATCATATTTCAGTATGGAAATAAGGCAAGCACCGTAACAAAATAAGTCAAATGGAATTTTCCAAATGTAATGCTACATTTCTATTTAAAGTTCCAGTATAGCTTAAAAAAATTAAAAACAAAACACACAATACACCGAAGACTAAAATGATCTACAAAACAACTTTTGAATGGAGTTTGTACAAGCTGTTTTTGTTAAATTAATTGCTTAAAGGTGCTGAAAAGAAGAAGAAAAAGAAGTGCTGTAATGATGCATTCACACCCTGTCGAAATTACAGTAATTATAAGTTTCCAGTTAGTAAAAAAAGGTTCATTCATGTCTTCGTCAAACGTATAATTACAAGCTGGAAACCTTTTAATGAATTTTATGAAAGCTCTTCTCCCACTTGACCATGGTCAAGCTTGCCAAAAAAAAAAAAAAAAAAACCTTCCCAGAAACTGAAGCTCACAAGCCACTGGTTACACAAGTGTTTACTGGTTCTTTTTAAATGGCCATGAAAAGAAAACTCACTGTATCTACTTTCTAAATGCATATTATCTTATTGTGAACAATTCGTATGTGCATGTGTTTAATTTTTTATTTTAATGGTTAATAAAAATGTCATAACTAGATCTTTCAGTGAAATCGACAGATTCTCTCTAATGAATCCTCCAATCATTCAGTCTGCTTTAAGCTCCGCCCCTGCTAGTTAACGTTCATAGTATAGACTTTTCAATGCCACGCCCACATCTCAAAATCTAATCAACCCATAGAACCGAGGCCCCGCCCTACATTTTTTTTCTCTTTTGATAATCTGCTATACACTCGGATTTACATCACAATACAGAAGAAAAGATCCGTCGCTACTTCAGTTTTATTGCAACTTTAAACCAATAAATATTTTTACCTTTTCAAAAATATTTAAGAAGTTTAAACAAGCAATACAACAAATTTAATAAATTGATTAACTATTGACTAATTTATCATTGAATTTATCACTGCATAAGCACAAATCAAAACGGTCAGACAAATCAAAATAGTCAAACATTCAAAACCATATTTATCATAGTATTAAAACGCAAATGTCACAAATATAACAACATAAAAATTCTATGTATATATATTCTTTAAATTTATTCAGAAATCACACAACAAATGAAACATCAAACATCAGTCAATGAGTCTGATTGAAACTATAAAGTGTGTGAAGTGTATGTTGAAATTTTTAACATATAATTTAATATAATTTTAATATAATATAATTTAAATATATATTTAATGTATATTTAATATATTATATATATTTGTATGTACTATATATATTTAATATACTCTAGTTAATATTTAAATAATTTAACAACACATTCACATGTTCACAGTTATCTGATGTCACTTACATGCAGGTAGAGTAATTAAAATATATTTTTTAAAAATGTATTGTCAGTTTTTATTGTAAAATTTGTTTATTTTAATTTTACAAATGTTAAAATAAAATATTGATTTAATATTACGTGTTCATTTGAATATTTTTACTTTAATATTATTATGTATCATATTATATAATCATTATATTGTATTATATAATTAATATTATTATTAATATTATATGTTAATTCTATTTAATATTAACTTTCATTTTAATGTAAAACTATGAAGCTGAGAAAAAAAAAACAAAAAAACACAAAAAGCAAATGAGAAAAAAAAGTTATTTTTTATCTCCTAATTGCTTTTATCTCACATTTGCTTTTTTGTTGTCTTTTTCACCTTCACAGTCTGCGACCTTCTTTGTAACTTTCTGTCTATTTATACTATTATGGCTATACTTTTTGGACTTTTTTAGACCTGGTTTGTGATTTCATTGTTTTTATTTTTAGGTAATTTATCATTCATTTTACATTTTATACTAATTAATTATTAGATTAAACAACACAAGTAACACCAAACTCACCATAGACGATCACTGTAGCCGTGGTGCTTCGTCTCTTAGCAACAATGTTTTTAGCGACGCAGGTGTAGTTAGCAGTGTCAGAAAGCCGTGCCTGTTTGATGATCAGGTTATGATCGATGGTGATGTAGAAATTCCGATCATCTGCAGGGTCAATAATCTCTTCGTTCTTCAGCCATTCCACCTGCACATAGACAGAGAGACGAGAAGACATTAGTGAAATCCATATGGCTGCACCTGATGGGCCGTTCCGGGACACGTAATATCAGGACGTCCTCATGCAATATCTGCTCCGTACACGCATTCATCCGCCTATGCGTCTGAAATTATCAAACGTTTTAATTAGCTTCAAAGCTAACTCCTCAGGGCAGCACTGACTCAGAGCTTGAGCAATTTTGTAAAACGATAGCACACATTTTAGAAAAAGAACATTGTGGAGACATTAAAAGGAAATTGCATGCAGGCAAAAGGCTTGTGAGGATATTTTTAGACACAGTGTTTAATCACAAAAGTGGCCTGCCAATATCCCCATAAAACTTTGAGGTAGAAACAAGAAGTGGCTGCTGGTTTAGCTTGAAGATCATCTCGAGGATGTCACAAAATCAAAGGAATTTGAACAGCAGACAGTTCAATATACAACTGACCCTTCACTAAGCCCTGCCCTAAATACATTACTGACCAATCACATCTCGACCAATCAACTGCTGCTGACTGTCATCTTACAAATTTTTAATGCAAGTCTAAAGAGGATCTGCATACTTTGAACAGAATTTTACAGAAATTATTAGATATACTACAATAAATAAATAGAATAAAAAGTGAGAAAATAAAAAATTATTTGCCTTCATTCAGAATAACAGTTTTTAATCAAATTAAAAACTCTAATAAGCACATAAATATTGGATAAAATAGTCAATTTTAAGTGGATATTTTTTTAACAATGCTATTACTTATTATCAGAATGAAATATTGAATGAAACATATACATGTATATGTTTATATGTTATGTGCCTGTATATGTGTGTGTGTGTGTGTACCACCATTCAAAATAGTTAAAATTAATACTTTTATTAATTAAATTGATCAATTCCACAAAAATCTGAAAGAAGCACAGCTGTTTTCAGCATTGATAATACTAAGAAATGTTTCTTGAGCAGCAAATCGTCATATTCTAATGATTTCTGAAGGATCATGTGACACTGAAGGCTGGAGTAATGATGCTGAAAATTCAGCTTTGATTACAGGAATAAATTACATTTTAATAAATATTCAAATAAAATCATCTATTTTAAATTGTAATAATATTTCACAATATTACAGTTTTTACCACATTTTTAACAAATAAATGCAGCCTGGTTGAGCAGAAGGGACACTATACTTTCTCCTGACTATTTTTTTCCACTGAGTTAACTTCGGTGCATTCTGGGATTATTTTATAGATGCATTGCTGCCTCAAAATTGATCCGAAATGAGGTTTCTACAGGGCGGTGTCATTATGCTGCCTAAAGTTTGGAACAGCCAAGTCAATGATGCCTTAAAATGCTGCCTAGTTAGGCAGCTCACTAGGTTTTACAACAGAGATTCCCCACACATATTTCTCGAAATGCAGAAACAGTTGAAAAGTCATTAGCCCTGCCGCTCAACAGGAAAGTAGCCTTCACATTACAAGCTCTTCACATATACATCTGATGTATTACCACTACAGCATGTCAATCAGGCGAGCGAGACGCAGACGTGTGTGTTTGTGTGTGTAAATGTGTCACAGCGGTGTACCTGGAGGCTGCTGAGAGCTCGTCTGGAGGGAATAGGGTAAAAATATCACCCTCTCATTGGCTCAGCAGGAGGGAAACTCACCCAATCAGCTGCTCACGCTCTCCAGCTGTGACAAACGCGCCGCACACATTAGCACTCGCGCGTGCATGTACACTTCCCTATGCAATTTACCTCATTACATCTAGCAAAGGTAACCCAACTCCCAGCTGTCAAACTAAACCCTCAGATTACTGTATTTGGTGCTATTGTCACCTCCACAAAAGCACACATCTTTCTTCAATAGCATTATCAGAAAATGAGCACTTTCAGGGTCCCACAGTTTCACACACACACACCCGTGCCCGCTCTTGTATGTGATAGTTGTTCTCAATATGCTTGAATTGTCATCCCGCTGTGCTTGTTAGAGAGCATATTGTTGTATACAACACCTGTTTCAAATATATTTATCTACAACTCCGCCTGATTCGAGCTCGGAAAACAGCGTACACAGTTCTGTAGATGTAAAACATGAGCGCACGCGTACAGCAGTGGGAAATAAATGGAGAAAAACCATTGAATGTAAAATGAAGGATACATATTTCAGGTCCCTATCAAAAGCTACTCTGGATGCTGCGTTTCAATAACGCTGATGAGAACATTCTTTGCTCGACCGGTTGTGAAGCACGTGTGTCAAACACGCCAAGAATTGGCTTAAATAACCTCATTGATCACGTACACCTGCAGGTTATAAATAGACGTGAGACATATACATCTTCAGGTTTCTTTGTCTTCAGAGACCGCATTGTGTGTGTGTGTGTGTCACGCTGACAACAGTATCATTGTAAAGTGAAAGTGCAAGTTAAAGCTTGTCGAGTCAATCCACAAGAGATGCGTGCCTCCTTATTACGGCTCATCTCTGAAGATGACTCGCATGAGTTTTGTTTTGAGTGTTTGGGGTAAGAGCACACTGCTCTTGCGTTCGAGGGCGGCGACTGTGAGCACTGCGATTCACTTCCTATCCGCGTGCTTTATGTTCGGCTACCCTTCTTTTACAAAGAACGAGCTGCTGCGCCCTTGTTAAGATCGCACTTTGATCTGGCTGAGGCTCGAGAGGCGGGTCCTTCCCTTTCTCTCGTGCTCTCGCCAGATCGGGGGGTTTTTCGCGCCCGCTTCCAAAGCGTGCCCCGGCATTTCTTCAGATCGGACAGCGAATGCTGCAGCTTTGATTCTGTAGTTATGGAAATTGAGAACGTCGCCTCATGAGCACTCCTCCCGCGATTGTAACGAATGAGGAGTTACTCGAGGTGATGACTTGTGCAGTGTGAACAGATTAAAGCTGGATTGGTCACAAGAGCAGTAGACCCCTAGACGCTCCAAACTAGATGACAGTTTTCTGTCAGGTGGTCTGGGGGAGGGACCTCAGCCATGGTCTCTTCCCTTCTTTGGTGACCTCCATGATGAGAGAACTTATTCATGGAGTAAGCCGTATTTGTCCTGTGTTTTTTTGTGCCTCAACCTTGAATTTTGAATATTGTGGATTCAAAGGCACAGGGCTACATGATGACACCCCAGGTGGAAGAGACGCTAGCGTGCTATCTCTCCCCTGGGGGTGCATAATCACTCGAAATGTCAACGGTCCCTACCAAGCCATGTAGAGCAACAACTACACTTGTAGGGAGGGCGTTTCATGCAGCAGGTCATGCTGGTGCTGCCCTGCACACCACGGCAGTTCTGCAGGCATATCAGACTGACGTTCATAAAGATCTGAGCGCAGGGAGGCAAGGAAGCTCGAGAAAGCTTTCAATAAGTTTCTCCCCCACCGTGCTCTAGTGTCGGGGCTGTCGGCCACTCAGTCCCAACACGGCCCAGCTCCTCTGAGGCGAGAAGCCCAAAAGAGAATGTGCGTGCCATGCGCCCCCTCATAAAGACTGGGGAAAAGCTTGTAGCACTCAACAACCAAGAGAAAGCCGGACCTAAAAACGGTCTTTATGACCAGAAGGAAGTCCTGAGGCTGTGCCCAGGACAATGGGTGTGTCCCCTGGGGGAGGGCCATGGAAAACTCCAATGAGGAGAATAAGGGCTCCTTCCTGGCACCCTTAGGGGACCGCTGTACAACTTCCACCACCACTGGTGTTTCGGGGGTCAGCAATCTCCAGTGATATGTTACATGTTTGGTAGTTTCCTGCCGTGTTTCAGGACACCAAATATTTAACATTCCCCCCAGCAATCTCTATCAATTCGTCTTCGGATGATCTAAATGACAGTGTCTATTACATGTTGATACCTATGCAACATATTAGTATTCTAAGAATCTTTAATAGTTCTTTAATAGCAACCCCATGCAAATTGCCATGCTCAGAGACAAAGAGTCGTAAAACCTTCCCTCCAAAGAGAAGGGAGCCCATTGGCTCTTTGACTCCCCAGAGGTGTGACCTCTATACCAGATAAAGGTCTCATTCACAGGTCCGGCCCTCTCTTCTAAAAAACCTCTCTTCTAAAAACACCTCTTCTGCAAAAACTTCTGCTGCAAGGAAAAGCTCTTCTGCTATCTTCTGACGGAGAGCCCAAACCGGTGCGGGCGCGCCCGGTCGGCCCAACATAGAGCTGACTCTTGACCACAAAGACCCAGGCTGCGGATCTGTTAGACTCCTAAGAGGATGAGGAAGATGTGAGCCAGAACTTTTCTGGACCATTAAGTTTTTGTGCCAGGCCTTATGGCCTTGTCTTTCCATTCAATCAAAGCTCCTCGGACCTCAGCAGATCTCTTTCTTAACTCTTTTTCCACTCCCTACCTGGAAGAACATTTCTACCTCAGAACATCTTTGGAATTCATCACTCTTCAACCCGGAAGAACGTGATCGCGAGTCCAAAACCCTTGAAACCATCAAGACTTTTCATCCGAGACCGCATTCCGTCACGACAAAGGAAGTGCAAGTATAGTACATTTAACTAAACGAAACAGAGGTTTAGTATAAGTTATAGACCCCGTTATAAACGGCGCTGATGGTTTTACTCAGGTGGTTAAATGACTTTTTCCATAACTGCATTCTCTGGTTTTCCTGATGGTTTCATCCATCAACTCTCATTAGCCCTTTCCCCATGTATGAGCGATTGTATGTTTGAGTGTATGTTATTCGTTGTTTGTTTAGATTAGATATGTGTGTTAGCGTTTAGTTAATAAAACTCTTGTGCACAAATTACACGAGTTTCTGATTCTGCCTTGCATATTAATGTCCCTTTACGATTTTGACCCTTGCTACATGCTCTAATGCATTAATAGGAAGATATTTTCTGTGGCCACGGAAATATCCTTTCTTAGAGTTGATATGAATTTACACTGAATGTTCGCTGGACGAACAGATCAGCTGATGGCAATTTAACTCTGCGACAGTTATTACTGTCAGCCGATATAAACAGTTGTAATTAATCATAATTAATTGTAATTATTTATATACAATTCCCTTTTTGAGCTAATTTGCTACAGACGCATACTTTCATTTAGAAATTTTGCCACAACGCAAGAAGTTCCTGAGGTTTGCTTTTGGGGGTAAAGCTTACCAGTATCGCGTTCTTCCATTTGGCCTAGCCTTATCACCCTGCACATATGCAAAATGCATCGATGCAGCTTTAGCATCGGTGACTGGCTGATTTGGCCCAGTCTTAAGAGCATGCGTTTCGACATCGGGATGTCATCCTCGCTCATCTTAACTACCTGGGATTGAGACTCAACGCCAAGGAAAGCGTTTTCTCTCTTGCCCAGGGGACAATGTATTTAGGGGTTAACAGGATTCTATCATAATGTGGGTACAGCTGTCTCCTACACATATTGAATCCATTCTGAACACCCTGAAGGATTTCAGGCTAGGCCAGAAAGTTACTTTCAGAAAGTTCTAGGTCTCATGGCGACTGCATCCACGTGAAACCTTTGGACGTCTTGCACATGAGACCATTACAGTTGTGGCTCAGAGCCAGGGCATTTAATCTAAGGGCCAGTCCCCAGAGGCATATAAGGGCCTCATACCCTTTCTATGTGGTTCAGACCCCGGTTTTCGACTTTGGGTCCCATTCTAGGCATGTGTTGTCGTCACAAGATGCTAACGACAGACGCTTCCCTCACGGGCTGGGGTGCGGTCTTGGGTGACCGTCCAGCCCAAGGGATCCGGAGAGGTCATCTTCTCGATTAGCACATCAATTGCCTCGGAATGATGGCTGTATTTTGGGCCCTGAAATACATCCTCCAGCAGAGGCTACCATGTCCTAGTGCGGGGGACAAGACTGTGGTAGTCACTTACATAGGTCGCCAGGGCAGACTGCATCCGTGCCGCCGAAATAGGCTAGCACAGCAGGTTCTGCTTTGTATGTGGGACAAGTTCTAGTCCATCAAGGCGATTTACATTCTGGGGCATATGAATGTGGGAGCAGTTTCACTGTCCGAATTTTGGAGCATGCTGTTGCTGTCCTCGAGGACGCTGAGTGCAAGCACTGTAATCACTTCGATCGGATCAACCACTGACTGATAGCGCCCCGTTGAACGACCAGAGTGTGGCTCTCAGATCTAATATCCATCCTTGACGGCTCGCTGTGGGCGATTCCGGTCAGGAGAGTTCTTCTATCTCAGGCACAGGGGACAGTTTTTCATCCCCGGCCTGAGTTCTGGAATCTTTCATCTTTGGCCCCTGAGGGGGACCGCAAGAGATGCTGGGTTTCCAGCAGATGTATTACAGACTATTCTGATTGTTAGGACTCCTTCCACTAGAAGTTATGCCCTCAGATGGTGCTTTTTCGAAAGTTGGTGTATGACACACCATGCAGACCCAGTTCACTGCCAGGTTGTTTCAGTGCTGGAGCTTCTGCAAGAGAAATTGTCCTCAGGCACATGTCCTGGTACTTTTACAGTCTATATGGCCGCCATTTCGGCTTGCCGTGTTCTGATTGATGGTGTTTCTGTGGGAAAGCACCCTCTAGTTGCCTGCTTCATTCATGGAGCTCAGCGGTTGAGGCCGCCCATCGGACTTGGCCTTAGTGCCCAAAGGGTCTGGTTGGGACCCCATTTTGAACCACTAGAGTCAGCGCCTGTCAGGTTTCTGACTCTAAAGATGGTTTTTCTCATGGCTATTATTTCTCTGAGGAGAATTGGGGATTTGCAGGCTCTGTCAGTCTCGTCATCCTGCTTAGACTTTGCCCCTGGGCTGGTCAAGCTATTTTGCATCCTCACCCTATTATTTTCTGGTCATTCTTGAAGCTTTCTGACCTCCGCCGTTCATGACACTGGAGCAAGAAGGACTTCATTTACTGTGTCCAGTACATGCTCTTCAGATTTAAATCCCCCGCATTAGCCAGTGGCTTAAATCAGAGCAGCTTTTCATGTGCTATGGCTGCCACTAGACAAACAATGTCACATGGGGTGAGGGATGCTATTGCCCTAGCCTATGAGGTGTGCGGTCAAGCTTCACCTCTAGGAGTTAGGGCCCATTCAACCAGGTGGGTTGCATCCTATGCTAAGGCTCTGGCAAGAGGTGTCCCCTTGCATCAAGTGTGTGGTGCGGCAGGCTGGTCCTCTCCGCACACATTTGTCAGACTCGATAGTTTGGATGTCCATGCTACTCCGGGCTCGCATGTCCTTGAGTCAACATCCTAGAGTCATGTCTGAGACCTCTACAATGTTTGTGCGCACACACTACACAACCTTGGGGGGTCCGGACACTTCCAGTGCGGCGGCATTGGTATTCTCGTTCCCATCAGCGTTATTGAAACGCAGCATCGAGAGTAGCTTTTGATAGGGAACGTCTCGGATTACTTGACTGTAACCCTGTTCCCTGAAAAAGCGGGAATGAGATGCTGCGCCTCAATACCGCACTGTAGGCGTGCCTGGACGTCTCTTCAGACAAAGGTTTAACCCGAAGATGTGTACGTCTCACGTCTATTTATAACCTGCAGGTGTACATGACCAATGATGTCACCCACCGAGGTTATTTAAGCCAATTACTGGCGTGTTTGACACACGTGCTTCACAACCGGTCAAACAAAGAATGTTCTCATCAGTGTTATTGAAACGCAGCATCTCGTTCCCACTTTTTCAGGGAACAGGGTTACAGTCAAGTAACCTGAGATGATTCTGCACTACCTACTTATAGATCACTAAACAAGTGTACTAAGTAAATGAGCGATATTGATCATGTGACCCTTTTTAATGGCCAGTTATTATCGTATAGATTTAAACTAAAACCAATAAATTCTAAATACTTTATTTTCATTGCTTAATTACTTATAAATTAAACATTAACTGAAATAAAATAAAATATTACTTCAGCTAGTTGCCAAGGCAACATTTATCATTTTTAGTTTTAGTAGAAGTATTAAAACAACTAAAAAAACTACTGGTATATAGACAATATTTTCTTTTAATAAAATGATAATAATAATAATATTAAAAATGACAAAAGCTACAACTAAAATAAAAATGAAAAGAGGAATTTTAAAAATAAAATCCAATTCAAGATATGAACCAAAACTATAATAGTAAATACTGTAAATGTATACCAAATATTGAGAAATTCACAAATGCTTGTTAATTTTTTTTTTTTTCCAAATTATCACTCAATTTGCTCTGCTGATAATAAAACTTCTATTAAAAAAAAAAAATTAAAAATTAAATCAGAAAATAATGTAAATAGATGCATTTTCACTGGTGGTCTCAGACATTTGGACCCCACAATACACGGACTACTGTTAAAAAGTTTGCACGCACATGACTAAATGCAGGTTTTGTATGATCATAATTTTATGCTTAAATGCATGAAATTAGTTTGTAACCCAGTGACGACATTATGGGGATTCACTTGGGAGCCCCAATCATCTCTGACTTTAAGAGAAAACGCCACTGAATATTGGCTAGTGGATTTTGCATACCTGAGCCATTCCCCGTGCATACGGGTATAAATAGGCGACAGGTGCATCCACTCATCAGATTTTTGCTTCGGAGCCGAGTGGATGAACGTGTTGATCTCCACAAAGCCATTCATCATCTGTCTGGAAGCTGTTCTGGTTGGCGTCATGGTGAGAACAGCGGTGTCCCCGTCATCAGCGATTCCCCTGGGCACTTCAACTAAAAGAGCAGATTTCCTAAAAGAGCAAATCACGGTCGGTTCGCGTCTTTTTAAAGACGCCGTTCTGGCCGTGTCCTCTTGGTTGCGGTCGTTTCCTATCCTCCGTCGACGGCCACGATCGTTGTCTTCTGTGTCTGGGCATCCAGCACGCTGAAGCTGTGTTCGCGGATGGTTTATGCGTTCGCTGTGAGCATGTAACCATGGCAGCACTGCGATCGCGCCTCTCTCTCCTCACGGAGATGGGAGGGGCTCCCTCTGTCACTACCCATGCTGGCTTCTCTGCCACGAGCAGAGAACCATCGGCTAGTGCTCTGGGCGATCTGAGGGTTACAGTGAGAGCCTTTCCGCCAGGCCAGTCCCCGCAGACCTTTCACTCCTCCCGCAGCAGCTGTTCTGTGTGGCTCCCTGGTGATTCTGCTGTCCTGTCTTACGGCGTGCTCAGCGTTTCATTCGGCGTGCCGATAAAGGATCAGATGTCGATAGCAGCATTGGGGGATGCTGCAACACCCTCGGGCGTTGCGGCGCCCGCCGAATTGGACCCAGAGTTGACGACCGTGCTTTCCCGGGCCGCCGCGAGCATCGGGCTGGAGGAGTGCACACCTCCCAGTCCCGAGCCCTTGCGGCGAGATGATTGGTTCCTCGGCACGGGCTGTGGCTCGCGACCACAGCCTGCCCTGGTTCCTTTCTTCACGGAGGTGCATGAGGAGCTGATGAGCTCCGTGGACGGCCCCTTTTTCAGCCGGAAGCTGCTCGTCTGCCTCCCCCATCCTCACTACCCTTGATAGCGGGGCGGCTAGGGGGTACGTTGACATTCCCCAGGTGGAGAGTGCGGTTGCAAAACGCCGCCACTCGGAGGAATCGTTCTCGTCTCTCCCGTCCAAAGCCTGTAGGCTGACGGGCGCTCTCGCGGCCAAAGCTTACAGTGCTGTGGGCCAAGCCGCCTCTGCCCTGCATGCTATGGCTATCCTGCGAGCACACCAAGCCAAGGCACTAAAATGCACGAGGGTAGTACCAACCCAAGGTTGATGCCGGAGCTGCGCTTGGAGACTGACCTCGCCCTACGGGCGACGAAAGTCACAGCGTGGTCCCACGTCTTCCCGTGTGTTGGGTAACAGGTAAGTGGCAGGAAGAGCTGGCCGGCGTCACGCTTGCTGCGCCATTCCCCCTCACACGGGGATGCGAGCGCCTTTTTCCTCCTCCAGTAAGTTCCCTGGACAGCGAACCCTGGTGGACTTCTTCCAGCATCCCTGGCAGTCAGACTGGGTGGAGCAGTCTGACGCCAGGCCCAGTACTGGTGTTTGCTTGCCCGGGTCTCCGGTCAGCCCCTGTTTTGGGCTAGGTGTCCATATGGCTTGAATCCCTTCGGGCAATCCCATATGTGTGTTCTTCCATGGTAATGTTTCCCTCTCAGGAAAACTCGTGTCTTCCCTTTGACAGAGCGTTCTGTCAGTCTCTGCTGGCAGTTGTTCCATCCCTACTCTCAGGTATGTCCTGCCTCAGAGACCAATTTCATATGTAGTACTGCCCCAGACCTGGGTCAGTCCATATCAGTGTCTCCACATGTCACCTCCCTACAGGCAGGATGTGGCCTCCGTAGCGCCCTTCTCCGGAAGGCTCGCTTCCCCGTCATTACTGCCAAGCTGTAACAACAAATAGGAAAGACTTGAAGCAATCTTTCGTTGAAGGTTGAAATCCCTACTAATTTCTGTGGTGAAAGGAACAGTGGCTTGGCTATCTCCAACAGCGATGTACTCACCTGTGGTCCCTGCGGGTACCAAGGTCAGCGAATTTGCGCTGGGGCGATGGGAAGGTTACGACCTTTGCATGGCATTTGTCTGTCACGCATGTAGCATATTTAGCTCAAAAGGGAAAGGTATATAAATAATTACAATTAATTATGATTAATTACAATTATATTGGCTGACCGTAATAGTAATAAACAGAATTAAATTGCTATCTGTTCG
Source organism: Spinibarbus caldwelli (assembly GCA_039654775.1). Taxonomy (NCBI): domain Eukaryota; kingdom Metazoa; phylum Chordata; class Actinopteri; order Cypriniformes; family Cyprinidae; genus Spinibarbus; species Spinibarbus caldwelli. The sequence goes on along the minus strand of CM077222.1, from coordinate 5,282,940 downwards.
TCCAGCGAACATTCAGTGTAAGTTCATATCAACTCTAAGAAGGGATATTTCCGTGGCCACAGAAAATACTTTCCTATTAATGCATTAGAGCATGTAGCGAGGGTCAAAATCGTAAAGAACTCGTAATGTGATCTATATGTTAAAATGTCCCTGTCAAAAGATATATATAGGAAAATCATCGCGTCAGTTGAAATTATGAATTAATGAACATAAATCGAGTATACAACGACAAGATATAACCTCTTCAGTAGCGAGACATTTTAATGAAATGGGACACGACATCAAGCAATTGGAATGCATAGGAATAGAAGAGGTTTTTGGGTCACGTCGAGGAAGTAATATAAATAAAGAACTATTGAAACGAGAAGCATTTTGGATTCATAAACTTAAATCACTAACGCCAAATGGCATGTATGAGGAACTAGAACTTTCTGTTTTTCTTTAATATACTAAAATTGGTCATATTTATCTTTAAGATGTTATATAGTAAATCTTGAATATTTACAGTGTGATAACAATAATTGCTTATGACGATGTATTTCTGATGTTTTTAATTATTGAATTTTCCACTGTTATACTATTTAAAGTCAATTGGTGGAGTACATATTGTTGATTGTTTATTTAAACTGTAGGCTTGTATAATAGTGATAAATGAATAATCATAGACAGTTCTTGCCTTGGCCACGGATGTGTAGTGTGATTTACTAGTGAATATGATGTTTTGTGTTGTGGAAATTGTCTAGTAGGAAATGTTTTAATGATTTTGGTGATTCAACATTGACTAATGAGTGATGACGTCGACATAATTGGTGATTTAAAAAGTGGGTGGAGGGATGTAATTGCTTTACACACTGAGGAAGGCTTGGTAGCCGAAATGTTTGTGTCTTTTCCCCATTGGTGATGATCATCAAATAAAACAAAAAAGAAGACCGTTCTCATAATTTCTTATTCAAAATCGTAAAGAGACATTAATTTGCAAGGCAGAACCAGAAACACGTGTAATTTGCGCACACAACTTTTATTAACTAAACGCTAACACACATAACTAATCTAAACAAACAAACGAAATAAACATATACTCACGTGTACATACAAAGGAGAGCTAAAGTGGATGAATGAAGCCATTACAGAAACCAGAGAATGCAGTTATGGAAAGAATCAGTTAACCACCTGAGAAAAACCATCAGCGCCGTTTATAATGGGGTCTATAGCTTATACTAAACCTTTGTTTCGTTTAGTTAAATGTACGATACTTGCATTGCCTTGGTCGTTGAACAAGTGTCTGGATGCAGTCTCGGATGAAAGTTCTGATGGTTTGAAGGTTTGGTGGTGTTGGAGTTCTTCAAGTTCTTCCGGGTTTGAAGGGTGATGAACTCCAAAAGATGTTATTCTGGCTCGGTGGTAATTGGGAGTTTCTTCCAAGGTAGAAAGTGAAAAAGAGCTAAGAAAGAGATCTGCTGAGATCCGAGGATCTTTGGTTGAATGGAAAGTCAAGACTGCAAGGCCTGGCGCAAAACTTAAGGGTTGCTGAGGAGCTCACATCCTCCTCATCGTCTTAGGATCTAAAAGAACCGCATACTGCCTTGTGTCGAGGCCTGCCAGACGCGGTAGCACCGGCCCTGGGACTTAGCAACCAGAAGATGGAGAGGGGATGGGAGACAAGTGAAGAGACTAAAAAGCAAGCCAGGTCACTGAAGTGAGGCCTTTTAAACCCTATGGAGGTCACACCCCTGGGGGGTTACAGAGCAAGTGGTGACTTTCACTTTTGGAGGGAAAGTTTACGACTCTTTGTCTCCAAGCATGGAAATTTGCATATGTAACTGGATCGAAGTTGATATACAAACTAGTAAAGATGATTTTTTGAGCAATAAAACTAGTGTTATCAGATTGGTTGCCATGGAACCAGAGGCCTGTTCTGCCTTTCTGAGGTGTTAGATGAATTTCGGTGTTAGATGAGGTGTTAGATGCATTTCAATATTGCGATTGCGATTTAATATGCAATTATTTTTTAAAGCTCTTTAAATCATTGTATAGTATGACCAACACAATATTAGATAGATTAAACATAAATGTTCTTTTCTGTAGGCCAGGTCTGTGTGTTACGATGAAATTAGGTGATGCATGAATTGATATAAATTACATTATTTAACAACTACAATCACAGTAGTATATTGACTGATTTGTTGAACTTCCAGCCTTGTAAGCATGTAATAATTATGACAACATAAAGCACTGACAAATAAGTCTGGTGTAAACACCATTATGAAAGTCAGTAACAAATCACACAAACTAAAGTAGATTGCAGAAATATAAAAACAAATCTGTTGCTTTACCACACTCAGTATCTAGGTAATTCAAAGTCACTGTAATAAACATTATGTAAACATGTGGATTGCACTTTTTAAACACTGTCTGTTAACTTTAGACAGACTTCAAATAAATAAGAATATATATATCATCGTGTTTTCAACACATGAGCTCAGTGAAATGTTCTATGATTGGGTGTTAATATTCTGTTCAGTAATTGGTAAAAGCCGACGTGGCTGCCGCTTACAAAAAGATAAAATATTTTTACCTTTGGCGGCGCCTGCCGCGAAGTGCCATTGCACGTGGAAGCGGCATGATTTTGGGTGCACGAGCACCGCTTGCGCTCCGCCTATGCGCTGCCAGCGGTTTGCTGCTTTCCGCATGTCTTCCATTGAAAATGAACTAGACACTCGCGACTGCCGCGTCCCGTGTGAAAGGGTCTTAATATTAATATATTATGCTTTCTCTCGCCGTACTTTGATGTCATTCACCGATCGATCTTCAAGTCGAACACACCTCTTTACTCTCGCGTGTCACGTGACAGAATGTAATCGCAGAGGCTACGGTTGAAAAATCGTGTTTTTTCATATCGCGATATTATCGCAAATGCAATTAATCGTTCAGCCCTAGTCACAAGCCTCCAGATTTTCATCCAAAATATCTTAAATTGTGTTCCGAAAACGAATGAAGCTTTTACGGGTTTGGAATGACATGGGGGTAAAGTGATTAATGAAAAAAATTTCATTTTGGGGTGAAGTAACCCTTTAAGGCTGAAAAATTATTACACACCCCTAACCATAAAACATAAACATTGTTGTGGAACTCATTCCATATCATTTGTGTTCCAGACATCAATGATTCCTCAAATCATGTGTGCTGCTGTGGAGAGCTGTGCTGTTACATTAGTGATCAGACAGGCAATTTGATGTCTGACGGATGAGAAAACAGGCTAAAAATGACTTGAATTCAAGATGAGGCCAGACCACACGTATTTTCTTCAAAAGACATAAGAATGTCATTTTGATGACTTATTCTAAAATGCGAAAATAACTAAACTGAATAAAAGTGTGTCCAAACTTTGGACGAGTAGTGCACGCTCACCCGTGTGTAAACTGCATGTTTGTAGTGCTCTCTCTTTGAGCGTGACTGACATTTGGTCCTTATCTCTTCCAGCCGTGTCTCTGTGAAGCTCACATTCGGCCCAATCACGGCTGTTTCTGGACAGCCTGATTTCTCTCTGCAGGGACTCGTCTGCTGATCAGGATGAAAGAGGCAGAGAGACGCTCTTCACGCACCTGCTCATTTTCTCCTGTTGGTGTTTACCGCCAGAACAGAGTTCCTGTGCCCACCGGGCAAATGCAGAATCAACAACCAAACACACACAAACACACAGGCTGAAAGCAAAACCAATCAGGAAGTTTTGTGAATTATTTAAATATCTCTCAGATAATTGCTTTTTCTTCATGCCAGAATAGATGTGTGTTTATGCGTCCGTGTGTGTAGGTGATGGATATTTGATTTTTAAAAATAAACACTCTACCCCATCAAGAAGAAGTTTTTATTTAGGACGGAATATATCGATCTGAAGGTTGGGAAACTAGTGAATGTGTAAATGTGCACGTGTGTGTTTTTGAAGCTTTAAACAACATTAATGGCGTTACTTTGAAGTAGGGATGCACTGATAATGGTATCGTGCCCGATACCAAAATGCTCCGATACCAAAAACAGTGTCCAGACAAAGAAACATCAACAACAGAACAAACAAAGAGCAGAATGGAGTTATTAGAGATTAAGGATGTCTATGAAGTACATGTATATAATTAATAATGTTAAACGTTCAATATTCATGCCTGTATAGTTGATGTTCAAGAGCTGAAAAGCAGAGCACGCTGAGTAGATTAAGCTTGTCGAAAAAAATATCCCTTTCCCGTTTCAGTCGGTCACTCAGATTCACGTCGGATGACCGACGAAATTGGGATCTCTCCAGAGAGACCAATCCACTTCTAGTGTAACTAAACGAGCCAATGGACATTGGCATGCGCTTATTGCATCCAGCTGCCGCTGATCACAGCGTGAGCATAAGAGGCAGCTGGTGCACCGCATCAAGTCATCTTTTCGCTTCGGAGCCGAGCGGTAGTGGTTGAAGCTACTGCTCTCCTCTTCCAAGAGAGTGTTCTGCGAGCGAGTGCGGGCGTTACGGCGCGGCAGTGGTGGTCACGGTGTCCGGGAGAGAAAGATCGTCTTCCTGCTGACAGCCACACTAGGAGTGTGCGGTGGCCAGCTCCCCTGTGCGCTTCAGCACTAAAAGAGCATTTCTCTGAAAAAGCAATTTCTCTAAAAGAGTAACACGGGCGATCGCGTCTTTTTAAAGATGTCTTATCACCCGTGCGTTTCTGGGTGTGGTCGTTTCCTGGCGCCTCAGGACAGTCACGATCGCTGCCTCACGTGTCTGGGCATTCAGCACGCTGAGGAGGCTTTCGTGGATGGTTCATGTTCTTCTTGCGGGGACATGACCATCTCGGAGTGCGGACTCCGCTATGTCAAACATGGCGGAGTCCCTCTGCCTCTGCCGCATGCTTTCCCGGGCCGCCGAGAATGTCGGGCTCGTGTGGAATCCTCCACCGCGTCCCGATCCTTCGAGGCTGGACGAGTGGTTTCTTGGTGGGGGTCGCGCTGGTTCTCAGCGCCCCTCTCCGGTGCCATTCTTTCCGTAAGTGCATGAGGAGCTTACAAGGTCATGGAAGGCACCTTTCACTGCCCGAAACAAATCTTGTGGTTCCTCCAATCTCACCACCCTCGATGGTGGGGCCGCTTTGGGGTATGCGGGCATCCCCTCGGTGGAGCGGTCTGTGGCCATGCAACTGTGTCCAACAGCCGCTTCCACCCTGCGGGGTGACCCGTGTCTCCCCTCACGGGCCTGTAAGTATTCGTCAGGTCTAACTGGCAGTGCTTATAGAGCCTGTGGGGAGGCGGCTTCTGCCCTCCACGCCATGGCGTTACTGCAGGTCCACCAGGCCAAAGCCCTGAAAGACCTGCACGAGGGTGGTCACGACCTGGCGGTTCTACACGAGCTGCGTGCTGCAACGGACCTCGTGCTTCGAGTGACGAAAGTGACCCCACAGTCTCTGGGTCGTGCGATATCCACGCTAGTGGTCCAGGAGCGCCATCTCTGGCTGTGTCTCGCTGACATGAAGGAGCAGGAGAAGGTACAGTTCCTGAATGCTCCCGTGTTGCAGACCGGCCCTTTCGGCGATGGTGTCGATAGCTTTGCCCAGCAGTTCTCGGCAGCCCAGAAGCAGACTGAGGCAAACACATCATGCACCGGAGGAAACCTGCTGCTTCCACTCCGGCTGCAGCCACTCAGCCTGCTCGTCGCCGTGGGCGCCCCCCTGCAGCCGCCCCCGCTCCCGCGCAGATGTAGCAGCCTTCCACCAGGCAGCGTTGTGGAGCCGGTCGCAGGCAGGATGCCCAGCCCATCCAGGCCCCCGCCAAACCTGGCGGCAAGCGCAAGTGCAAGAGGCCCTGGGACGGTCGACCCAGAGGTAGAGGAGACTGCTCGTCGGGAGATGGTGACTGCACCACTCCCTCCCCCGGAGGAGGGCCGGGTGGAGTATCTTTTGTTTCATTTCGTTCCGCCGCTGGCCCAGCAGCCAGCGGTACCCAAAACATCAATAAAGAGCGGTCTCCTCAATCTCTGGGTCTCAAGAGGAGGAGAGTGGTGATCTGTGCATCACGGGATCGCTTCCCTCCTCCTCTCTCGCCAGCAGGCAGCGGGTGGTTGCCCAAGAGCACCCCTCCTGCCCATTCGTGGAACCAGGTAAGGGCGGTAGCACTCCAGTCCCCGCTTCAAGTCGTCACACGCAGGGCTGTCACAAGCCTTAAGTCGGGTTCCTGTGTCTCCTCCCACACGAGGAGAAATCAGGTGAGTGTTACACTACACACCCAGACCCCGCCCCCTGCTGTCACAGGCCAGGCCGTCACAGGCCCCGGGGGCCGGTCCCTGTGTTCCACCTCGCTGTCCCATCGCGGGCACGTCGGTGGCCCCGTTGGTCCCACTGGTACGGTCTCTCGGAGCCTGGCTAGTGCTCCCCAGTCCGTCTCGGTGGTTCCTGTGAACCATCAGACTCGGCTATGCGATTCAGTTCGCCCAACGTCCCCCCAAGTTCAGGGGCATCCGGTTCACTTCAGTCAAGACGGTCGATGCCCCTGTCTTGCGTGCGGAAATTGCAGTCCTGCTGGCGAAGGACGCAATAGATCCGGTCCCTCCAGCCGATATGAGGTCGGGGTTTTACAGCCCTTACTTCATTGTGCCCAAGAAAAGCGGTGGGTTACAACCGATCTTGGATCTGCGAGTTTTGAACCGTGCACTTCACAAGATGCCGTTCAAGACGTTGACGCAGAAACACATTTTTGGGTGCGTCCGTCCCCTAGATTGGTTGGCAGCGATTGACCTGAAGGACGCGTACTTTCATGTTCAATTCTCCCACGACACAGGCCATTCCTGCGGTTCGCGTTAGACGGTCGGGCATATCAGTGCAAGGTCCTGCCCTTCGGGCTGTCCCCTTCACCTCGTGTCTTCACCAAAGTCGCAGAGGCGGCCCTTGTTCCCCTGAGAGAATGGTGTTCGCATTCTCAATTACCTCGACGACTGGCTCATTCTTGCTCAGTCTCGAGAGCAGTTGTGTGCACACAGGGAACTGGTGCTCAGGCACCTCAGCCAGTTGGGCCTTCGGGTCAACTGGGAAAAGAGCAAACTCGTGCCAACGCAGGGGATCTCTTTTCTCAGCATGGAGTTGGATTCGGTCAACCAGACAGCACGCCTCACCCAGGAACGTGCTCAGTCGGTGCTGAACTGCCTCTTCTGCATTGGCATGTCAATTGCCTCGAGTTGCTGGCAGTACGCCTTGCCCTGCGCCGCCTCAGAGGGTGCCTTCGGGGCAGGGACGTTCTGGTCCGTATGGACAACACTGCGACCGTTGCGTATATCAACCGGCAAGGCAGTTTGCGCTCCCGTCGCATGTCGCAACTCGCCCGCCACCTCCTCCTCTGGAGTCAGAAGCATTTGAGGTCCCTTCGTGCCATCCACATCCCAGGAGTGTTCAATCAGGTGGCTGACGAGCTGTCTTGAGCAGCACTTCCTGGGGAGTGGAGACTCCATCCCCAGGCAGTCCAGCTGATTTGGAGTCGGTTCGGAGTTGCTCAGGTAGACCTGTTTGCATCTCCAGAAACCACCCACTGCCAGTGGTTCTACTCCCTGTCCGAGGCAACGCTCGGCACGGATGCACTGGCACACAGCTGGCACCAGGGCTTGCGCAAGTATGCGTTTCCCCCAGTGAGCCTGCTAGCACAGACACACAAGATCAGGGAGGACGAGGAGCAGGTCCTGTTAGTGGCTCCATATTGGCCCAACAGGACCTGGTTCCCGGAACTCATGCTCCTCGCGACAGCCCCTCCCTGGCCGATTCCTCTGAGGAAGGATCTGCTTTCTCAGAGATGGGGCACCCTCTGGAAGCCACGTCCAGACTTGTGGAAACTCCATGTATGGTCCCTGGATGGGACACGGAGGTTCTAGGTGACCTGCCCCAGGAGGTAGTGCTCACTATCGCTTCAGCACGAGCACCGTGCACAGACGGGCCTATGCGCTGAAGTGGAACCTGTTCGTCGAATGGTGTTCCTCTTACCATGAGGACCCCCGTAGATGTTCGATCAGAGCCGTGCTTTCCTTTTTGCAACAAGGGTTGGAGCGTAGGCTGTCCCCCTCCACCCTTAAGGTGTACGTTGCTGAACATTTCTGCCCACCACGACCCCATAGAGGGGAGGTCGGTGGGGAAGCACGATCTGGTCGTCAGGTTTCTTAGGGGGGCCAGGAGGTTAAATCCTCCGGGGACTCCCTCTTAGGGGGGCCAGGAGGTTAAATCCTCCGGGGACTCCTTCCCTTCCCTCTTTGGATTTGGCATTGGTGCTAAGAGCCCTACAAACTGCCCCCTTTGAGCCGTTGCAGTCAGTCGAGTTGAAGTTTCTCTCTATGAAAATCCTACTCCTGACTGCGTTGGCCTCAATCAAGAGGGTGGGGGACCTGCAGGCATTTTCGGTCGACGAGTTGTGCCTTGAGTTTGGGCCGGCTGACTCCAGTGCAACACTGAGGCCCCGGCCCGGCTATGTGCCCAAGGTTCCTACCACTCCCTTCAGGGACCGGGTAGTGAACCTGCAAGTGCTGCCCCTGGAGGAGGCAGACCCAGCCCTAGCTTTGCTCTGTCCTGTACGCGCACTGCGTCAGTACGTGGATAGAACTCAGAGCTTCAGGACCTCAGAACAGCTCTTTGTCTGTTACGGAGGACAGCAGAAGGGGAAGGCTGTCTCCAAGCAGAGGATGGCCCACTGGATAGTGGATGCCACCACCTTGGCTTACGAAGCACAAGGTGTGCCCTGCCCGCTCAGGTTGCATGCTCACTCCACTAGGGGTGTCGCATCGTCCTGGGCGCTGGCTCGTGGTGCCTCGCTAGCAGACATCGGTAGAGCTGCGGGTTGGGCGACTCTCAACACGTTCGCTAGGTTTTATAGCCTATGTGTCGATCCGGTTTCCTCCTGTGTTCTCACCTCAAACGGGTAGTGGCACTGAGAGGGCCGGCTCAGAGTCGGCTTGCGGCGTCCTTACGCCTAATTCTCCAGAGAGTTCCTTAACCAGGCAAACCCTGTTGAGTCCTCCAGCACTCTGGCGTCCGGACGCGGCGGAGCGTCCGGTGCTAGGCCTTCAGCCAATGAATTCTTGAAATCTGGTGCGAGGCTAGTGCCCATATGAGAGACCCTGCCGGGATCCCATATGTGTATTCCACGGTATGCTTATTAGAGCCGTGTTTCCCCTGGCAGACCACGTTCTGCCATCTCTAATGATGCAGCCTAAGCCATCTCAGAGACTTCCATGTGCAATAGGGCCCTACGGGGTTACTTCACATGTCTGAATGTCACTTAAACCCCTTTGGGAGGAGGTGACTCCGCAGTGTGCCTCTTCCAAGTGGAAGGGCACGCTTCCCAGTGTTATCCTAGTCCTACTGTTTGGGTTGCTCAAGAAACAACAGTAGTTGGCCTTCTCTATGTAGAGCCCGGTCCTATCGTCTGCCTTATAGGAAGGATCAGGAGGCCTACACAGGGCGCTGGAAGGGGCAGCTCCTGTGGCGCTTTGGTAGGGATCCCAATTTCGTCGGTCATCCGACGTGACTCAGAGTGACCGACTGAAAGGGGAACGTCTCGGTTACATATGTAACCCTCGTTCCCTGAAGGAGGGAACGGAGACGTCACGTCCCATCGCCACAGTCGCTGTACCACTGCTGAGCTGACGGGTCACCGGCTCGGCTCCTCAGCGAAAGCATGAATTGATGCGGTGCACCAGCTGCCTCTTATGCTCACGCTGTGATCAGCGGCAGCTGGATGCAATAATCGCATGCCAATGTCCATTGGCTCGTTTAGTTACACTCGAAGTGGATTGGTCTCTCTGGCGAGATCCCAATTTCGTCGGTCATCTGACGTGACGTCTCCGTTCCCTCCTTCAGGGATCGAGGGTTACATATGTAACCGAGACGTTCTCAGACATAACTGAAAAGTGTGTCGTTCGGTCGGATATGTCAAAAGCAAGTAAGTAAAACAATGCACAAGTTACTAAAGTTACTTGATGCGGTGAGAGAGAGAGAGCGAGGAAGAGTGCGTGCGGCTCTGTTGCATGATCTTGATTCCTGTTCACTCCATTAGCACATGCATCATTTTGGATTAAAACTACATTGTAAATGTAAAATAAACAAAAAAAAGCAAACTATTAGCCTGTGTGAAATGTTCTAGGCTATACGCATCTCTCATTTTGCACCAATACGAATGTGGGCACACATATTTTGCTTGCTTGATGTTAAATGTATTGTATGAGTCATTTGGGAATATAAGTCGCAGCATGTTTCAGATGATAAAAAACGCGACTTGTATTTTAGAAGATATGTTCATTGCTATTACAAGATTTACATTTACAAACATTTGTGAAAAAATGGGTCATTCAGTTTGTGAAATTTCATCCCTGTTAAATATTCAACGTTCAACTGTGGTGTTATTGGAAAGTGGAAGCGTTTAGGAACAACAGCAGCGGAAGATCATGTAAAGTCACAGAGTGTGCTGAGGTGCATGGGGACAGATTTACTAAACAGGGCAAATTAGCACAAGAGTGCAATTCCAAAATAGCGCCGATGGGCGTGGAAATTTCTGCGGGTGATTTACTGACACCACGCAAATTAAAGAACACAGATGCAACATTCCAATCAATGCAATATACCAAGTGCAGCACAAATTAATGTAGTCGCAAATAAGCAGAGCTGATGCTCATCAGGTGAGGGTGATCTACTTATGACACAGGCACAAAATGGTTTAAGACATGCTTTAAATATTGGGCGTTAAATATTGGCACAAATACCAGTCATTTGACGAGCGCAAACGTTAGTAAATCGTGTTGCGCGATTCATTTTAACACTCTCCTCCCATAAATTTTGCGTCTGAAAGGGAAACTCCTACAAATGCATATCAATAAGGTCAAGCACAAAAATAACTGTGTCCATGCCTTTTCAGCGCTAATTCTTCATGCTAATTCTTCACGCTCTGCTGATTGACCAACTTCCACTGGCATTAACAAAAACTGTGAGGAGGGAGCTTTATGATTGAGTTTCCAGTTGCATGTAAGCCGCACATCACCAAATACAATTCCAAACGTTGGATAAAGTAGTGTAAAGCAGCTGCCACTGGACTCTGGAGCAGTGGAAACCTGTTCGGTCGAGGGTCGAATCACATTACCTGCCTGACTGCATTGTGCCAACTGTAAAGCTTGGTGGAGGAGTGATAATTGGCATAATATAATGGGGATAAGGGCTGTTTTTCAGGGATTCACTCTTAAAAATAAAAGTGCTTAAAAGGTTCTTCACAGCGATGTCATATAAAAACCATTTTTGGTTCCACAAAGAACCATTCAGTCAAAGGTTCATTAAAGAACCATCTCTTTCTTACCTTTTTATAATCTGAAGAACCTTCTTTCGCCAAAAAACCTTTTCTGAAACAGAAAGGATTTATACAAGGATGGATGCACAGAAAGCTAAGACAGACATATAGATTTCATGAGATGTAACAAATTAAGCAATTCAGTAAGCTATTTCTTTTTCTGTCATTCCATCTCAGATTCCCATTACTCTCCTGTGTGTCACAGCCAATTCAATTCAAATTCACTCTCATGAATTGAAAGGGAGACGATTCTTCAATTCTGAATTTTGCATCCTGGAATGAAGGTATTTGAAGACTATCAGTGAAAACGGAGGTTGTTTTATTCTCCCGTATAAACACACACGCTGCCAGCAATACCACAGAAATCTCATTTTAATATTTGCTGAAGATCTTCTCCACAGAACTCCAGGTGTGCGAGGCCCAAAACACAATAACACCTCTAATTCTGACGCATCCTAAACCTTTTTAAACCCACATCTCTTCAGAAAGGAAAGCTGCGTCCTTTCATGAGCTCTGAAGATTGCACACAGTCTCGTTGTGGATTCAAGTAAGTGGCGTCGAGCCCTCGCAATCAAGGAACGCTCCATAGGGGAAATGAAGTGGGCGGCTGTAATATATAGGCTTCAGTGAAGGTACATGAAGCTGAGCTCCCAGCAGAGGCCTGTAAGAACTCACCAACGCCACTGAAGTGCTCTACATCTGCGCTAAGTGGGCTATCGTGAATTATGCAGCGCATTCAGCGATTGTGCTGATGATCAGCGTGTGCAGCGCGGCTACTGTAATCTCACACACCTGAACCGCTTCATTCAGCAATGCTATGGAAGTTTTCATGCAGAGGACTGAAGAAACTGATGGAGAGTTTGGGTGTAATGAGAAGAATAATCCACCTCGGCTACGACTTCCACCTAGGTTATGTAAAATGCATGATATTTGCCTTGCACTCAGTATAGAAGAGCTAGTATAGAAGATGAAATATTAAGCACAACACAAGGGTGGGAAATGCAAGCTTTCATCTGCATCTAAGCTTATCAATCCAAGTGACAGAACTAGCCAATCATAACTGAACACAGTAGTGGTAGCATAGATGTAGTGAAAAAAAGCTTATTTACTAATTTATATCATATTTTATATCACATTTAAAATAGATATTTATATTAGTATCAAGCCACAAAGGCATTTAAATAAATAAATAAATAAATAAAAATTACAATGAAGAATTTTAAGCAAAAACTAAATAAATTAAAAATATATTAAAAATGCATATTTCCATAAATGCATATTATTATAATTATTATTATTATTTAGGGTTGGCAAGATTTGATCAAAATACAGTGTACTGAACAGAAATATTATTATAATTTTAAATAACTGTTTTCTATTTGAATATATTTTAAAATGTAATTTTACCACCAAGGCTATGTAATGTAATTTTGCTCACCAAGTAGGGTTGGACGATTAATCGAAAAGAAATCGAAACCGAAATTCAGTACCTCTAACCTACGTAATTTTCCCATGATGGTTATTTAGTTTTTTTTTAATCCTATTATTACTTTCCTATTAAAAACATACTACCGTTCTCGGAGTATAGAGTGACAGGACAAGATCACTGAGATAGTGCCCTGCTCTTTCTTTTAATCTGTAGTGTTCTATTTACATTCATTATTTAAAACATTTGTTTACAGGAGATGCAAGTTATTATTTTCTACTTTTCACACTGCATTATTTAAAATAATATTCATTTACAAGATATACAAGTTATTTTCTACTTTTCACATGACAATATTTAAAATGTATTTCATTTGCAAGAGATGCTAGTTATTTTCTACTTTTCACATGGCAATATACATTTACTTTGCAAAAAATGAAAGATAAGAAATGCACTCTTTCGTTAGAAAAAAAACCCTACCTTTAATAGTTGAGTATATTTACAGTACAAACCTTTAATGAACTATGAGGGCAAAAAAAATATATATATATAGTAAAGTGTTCAATTAATCGAGGTTTTGATTTTAGGTCATATCGCCCAGCCCTATCACCAAGACTGTATTTATTTGATCAAAAATACATTAAACTGAACAGAAATATTATGAAATATTATCACAATTTTACATTACTGTTTTCTATTGTAATGTATTTTAAAATGTAATTTATTCCTGTGATGCAAAGCTGAATTTTCAGCATCACTCTAGCCTTCAGTGTCACGTTTCATCAGAAATCATTCTAATATGCTGATTCGCTGCTCAAGAAATATTTCTTATTATTAGCAATATTTTTGTGGAAATTGTGATACATTGTTTCAGGATTGTTTGATGAAAGGAAAGTTCAAATAACAGCAATTAACTGAAATAAAGTTGTATGATGAATAATAAAAAAAAAAAATCCTACTGACCCCAAACCTTTGAATTGTTGTGCATATTATCTGCAGACTTGTGTCCAATTTGACATCTGAGTTCACAGCAAACCTTTTTATCTCTCTATAGAATAAACATAGCCATCAGTGTTCATCCTGCAGATGTCAATATTCAGATTGTATTTTGACATCTAATAAAACTCCAGCAGTGGAGGATATGAAGCACAAGCCAACGCTGTTATTATGTATACCTGGAATTTACTCTCACCTTGAGCTCAAACAAGCACAGTAGATAAAACACACACACACACACACACACACACACACAGCCTGTGTTTCATGGAAGAAACAAAGTCATACAAGCTGGGAATGACAAGAGGGTGAATAAATTATGACAGATTTTTCATTTTAGTGAAAATTTCACTCTTTTATTTGTGAACTATGCCTTTATGCTTCTCTTAATTTGATCTGCTACAGTATCTCTTCCGAATTCATCGTGATAAATCATATTGGATCATCTGGAAATAATGTGTTTCTAACAATCATGCCAGGCCACATTGAGCTGATTTCTTTTGTATCTACAGAAAGAAAGATAGTAAAAGTAGAATCAGTTTATGTCTCTTTCATCTTTTTATGATCAGACGCCCCGGCTGACAGCCTCCTCCAGCAGTGTCGTCTGCAGGCCGAGGTGTATGTGTGTATGTGTGTGTGTGTGTGTGTGTGTGTGTGTGTGTGTGTGTGTGAGTGTGAGTGTGTGTGAGTGTGTGTGTGTGTGTGTGTGTGTGTGTGTGTGTGTGTGTGTGTGTGTGACACAGATATTTGAGGAAGGCTGTGAAGAGATTTTTCTATTTTCACAGAGAACAGACAGAGAGAGAGATCCGCCCTGGAATTCTCTCAGCTGGATGAACTCTTTTCATGAACTTCTTAGAGACAAAACATTCATTCAAACATCAGTGGGAAGCGAATCCTACTATTACTAAAAATGACATGCAGAAATATATGAAAGGAAAATTATTTAAATCCAGTAGAATTTTTTCCCATAACCCTGGAATATTAATATTATGGAAAATTAAAAAATAAATTAGAACATTTGATTAATGATTAAATCAATTATTTATTGGTTTAATTATATATGAGTGTTGGTCAAACACTTCAAGCTAGATTTTGCAACACAGTCAACTCAACAGAAATATAGTGAAATATTACAGTGTAAAATAACTGTTTTCTAATGTAATATATTTTAAAATGTAATTTATTCCTGTGATCAAAGCTGAATTTTCAGCATCATTACTCCAGTTTTTAGTGTCACATGATCCTGCAGAAATCATTCTAATATGCTGATTTGCTGCTCTTAGTATCATCAGTGTTGAAAACAGCTCAACCGGCTACCAGGTCAACTTTAATGTGTATAACTTGTAGACCTGCAAACCGTCTACCTAAACCTAAAGCCAGAACTCTTGAAAAACCAAGTATTTGAATATATACAAAATCCAACAGTGACTTTGTGTTCAACAAATTTATTTAATTTTTGTTTGATTATGGTACAACCCGAATTCCGGAAATGTTGGGACATTTTTTAAATTTGAATAAAGTGAAAAAGACTTTCAAATCACATGAGCCAATATTTTATTCACAACAGAACATAGAGAACATAACAAATGTTTAAATTGAGAAATTTTACACTTTTATCCACTAAATGAGCTCATTTCAAATCTGATGCCTGCTACAGGTCTCAAAAAAGTTGGCACGGGGGCAACAAAGGGCTGAAAAAGCAAGAAATGTTGAAAAGATTCAGCTAGGAGAACATCTAGCAACTAATTAAGTTAATTGACATCAGGTCTGTAACATGATTAGCTATAAAAGGGATGTTTTAGAGAGGCAGAGTCTCTCAGAAGTAAAGATGGGCAGAGGCTCTCCAATCTGTGAAAGAGTGTGTAAAAAGATTGTGGAATACTTTAAAAACAATGTTCTTCAACGTCAAATTGCAAAGGCTTTGCAAATCACATCATCTACAGTGCATAACATCATCAAAAGATTCAGAGAAACTGGAGAAATCTCTGTGTGTAAGGGTCAAGGCCGAAGACCTTTGTTGGATGCCTGTAGTCTTCGGGGCCTCAGACGACACTGCATCACTCATCGGCATGATTCTGTCATTGACATTACTAAATGGAATACTTCCAGAAACCACTGTCGGTAAACACAATCTGCAGTGCCACCTGCAGATGCCAACTATCATGCAAAAAGGAAGCCATATGTGAACATGGGCCAGAAGCGCCGTCGTGTCCTGTCGGCCAAGGCTCATTTAAAATGGACTGTTTTAAAGTGGAAAAGTGTTCTATGGTCAGACGAGTCCAAATTTGACATTCTTGTTGGAAATCATGGACGCCGTGTCCTCCGGGCTAAAGAGGAGGGAGACCTTACAGCGTGTTATCAGGGTTCAGTTCAAAAGCCAGCATCTCTGATGGTATGGGGGTGCATAAGTGCATACGGTATGGGCAGGTTGCATGTTTTGGAAGGCACTATGAATGCTGAAAGGTATATAAAGGTTTTAGAGCAACATATGCTCCCCTCCAGATGATGTGTATTTCAGCAGGACAATGCAAAACCAAAAGCTCTTCAGCAGCTGGAAACCTATATCAGGTAAGAATGGGACCAAATTCCAACATCAAATCTCCAGAAACTCATAACCTCGATGCCCAGATATCTTCAAACTGTTCTGAAAAGAAGAGGAGATGCTACACCATGGTAAACATGCCCCCGTCCCAACTATTTTGAGACCTGTAGCAGGGATCAAATTTGAAATGAGCTCATTTTGTGCATAAAATTGTAAAATTTCTCAGTTTATCCATTTGTTATGTTATCTATGTTCTACTGTGATAAAATATTGGCTCATGTGATATGAAAGTCTTTTAGTTTTCATTTTATTCAAATTTAAAAAAAAACGCCCAACATTTCCGGAATTCGGGTTGTAATATATTTGTGTTTCTATAATCATCTGTGTCAGTAGATTACTAGTGTAACAACCAATCAGCACTCTCAAACACACTAAACTGACATGATAACAACAAAACACAACACACACACACACACACAGTAAGTCTGTGTTATTGACTGCTTGGCATTAGCAGCCTCATTAACATAATTGGCACAATTGCTGTTGTTAATTAAGTCAGTGAAACTACCAGCTGACAAGCCCACACACACACACGCTGTATCCATATCTGTATCCCACAATGCAGTGTACTTGACTTGACCTACTGTTTCTAGTGTGACAGATAAACCAGAAAAAAAAAAAATCACAAATTTTCCAATATTATATTCATTATTTGAATTGAAATTAGATTAAACTATCAGTTTTATTTCTGACATGAAAATAGCCCTGTAAAGCTACTTAACCAGCCTGACATATGAAATAATAAAAAGAAAATTCATAAACTGGAACAGTTTATTGAACCTTTAGACAAAATATAAAAGAAAATCTATTAGTGTGTTTTGTTGCGTATCATATTTGATATATCAGGCTTTTATGGCTCCTATAGTATGATATAGTGAGAATATGGAGCTCACACTCGATGAGGAAAAAAACACCTCAGTTTTTGCTCAAACCGAGCAAAAATATGTAATTTGGTGCAGTTGCTGATATTTATATGGCCAAAAAGTAAGATGAAATTCTGATGTAATGCTTGTAATAAATCAATGAGATCTTTATAACAGTATAGCAGACTACTTACATAAAATGCATAGAAATATCAGTTTTCATTCTATATCTCCCAATCATGTCTCAGTAAGATGATATTCAAATATTTAGTTTTATGATCAAAGTTCTGTAGTTTCAAAACAAATAATGCAAAGCAATAAAGTGATGATTGAGAGATAAATAAGAGATAAGTCTGATCATATTTGATACATTTTAGCATGGTTTTTATAAAAATTATATATGGATAATCAGGTAAACCTAAATTGTTTCAGTTTAATAAGTTTTCATCCTGAAATATTACTAACAATATAAAAGTTATTCTTCTGTTTACTTTATAAAGATCAAGAAAGATTTCACAGAAAAAAAACACGTGAACCAATTTCACTAAAAGGCCTTTTATTTGCTAAAAAAAGTATAAACCATCAATCAGACGACAAAAAGCATGTAGTAGATTGTGTACAACAACTAATTCAGCAAAATTTCATCAAAATGATATAGAAAAAGGTTTTTAAATAACATTACATCTGATGTCATGTGACAATAATGTAGCACATGACAGTTTAAAATGTATACAGTTACATTTTAAAACCAGCAGATATTTTTTAGTGTATACTGCGCAGGATGCTATAGTCTTCCATTGAGAGCACAGCCCTCAAATCTCCTTTTTTGTCATAAAGCTCCTTATATTCTGAACCCGACACTCTGATCTCTGATCAGCTTCCTGTTCCTGCTCAGGTCGGAGAAGTGTGTGTGAGATCTGAGCGTGTGTTTCTGAAGAGCAAATGGCTGCGTGAATACTTCAGCAGATAAAGTCGTTCTGCCTGTTTCTTTTGTGTTGCCATCAAAGTTCTGCTGCCGACTTAAATAAAGACGCAAGAGCGGAAAAATTCCTCCGCGCAGTTGGGCGGATGAGAAATTTCTTTCTCACACACACACACACACACACACACACACACACACACACACACACACACACAGAGACTGAGAGAGGGTTGGGGGCTGGTGAACAGACAGAACTGGGCCATCGAAGCATGTCACTGAGGCCCAAAGCTATATATACCTTTCACACACACACACACACACACACTGGACACTGTTGTCTCATGTGATAAGTGCATTAAATCAGCTATTAATTACTTGTGTTTGCTTAGGCAAGCATCACTATTAGTTTTTCTTCTCAGACAAGAACAATTCCTCAAATCACAAATTATTTTTCTAAATTATTAGACACATGATTTTCAACTGCTGGATGAAAAAATGTTACAGATGCACATTGATGGAGCTGAGAAATAGAATAACAGATGACTAATTGTCTGTCTATCTATCTATCTATCTATCTATCTATCTATCTATCTATCTATCTATCTATCTATCTATCTATCTATCTGTATATGAAACTGAGAACATTAAAGTCTGCTTCATTTGATGTTTCAGTTTCATGTTTCATTCGATCTCTCTCTCACATATCTCTCTCTATTATTTTTTTAATCGATTCAATAGGGGGAAAGGTCTTATTTGTAGCTATAATTATTTCTCTTTAGAAACTCTACAAGAAATATTTGAAACAAAGATGATACTTAAATGGAGTATAATGAGGTCTCCGCTGAGTTAGGAAAGAGCAACTTTTGAGCAATAAGAAAGGAGAGGAGAGCTAAGATGAGAGGAGAAATGAGATGAGAGCTGTATTGAGCTGTTGTTGTGCTGTGTCTCGCTCTCTGAGGAGAGAGACGGTCATTAATCACAACACAGATGCACCGAGAACCTCCAGAGATCACAAACTCCACAGAGACACACACACACACACACACACTGCAGCTCTGCGTGTAACCTTTGATATCATCACTCTTATTTGTTATATTAATTGTCTGCAGGCAGACGCTTTAAGAGAGCATCTGTTAAAACAACAAAATGAACATGAAGAAAAAAGGTCACAGGATCTATTTACTGTTTTACAGAAGGAATCCCTTAAAGGCCTCATATTATTTTTCCTTGATCTCTTGAAATGAAAGAATTTGCCGTGTATGAACATACTGTAACTTTCAGAAATCAAAATTCCAAAAAGAACACAATAAAGCTAAAATACTGGATTGTTTCAGGAATCTGTTACAATGTAATGGATTTGTAAAACTATATTGCAGCCTATTATTAATTTTACATTCAAAGAGGCCGTTTACACTCTTAAAAGTACAACAGCGTTGAATTGTGAGAGTCAGAGAAAGCGTGTACAAGTTCATAAAAAATGGCAATGTTAATAGCACCTGTAAAAAATCATAAAAAGTGTGATAAAAATAATTTAATATATACGTAGATATTTAATATATAAGTATATACATATTTTGTATTTAATATGTAATATAATTATAAATAAATAAAATTAGAATTACATAATTATATAATAATATAACTAAAATCAATATATATTATATATTATTAAGTCTCAGTTCAACACATCAATATAGTCAATTAATAATGAAATTGATAAAAAGTTAGACAAATTAATTCAAAATTAGAAAATTAAATGAATAATTCATGCTCTCTGACGTGTGTAATTTTAGCAATAATCATTCCAAATAAAGCTTTTCTCAGCAGTTATCAAAATTTATCGAGATACTTAATCAGTAAGTACATCGTGTAATTAATTAATTCGGTTGATTAATGAATTGGCAGCACTATTTTATATTATATATTTTAATATTAACAGAGAAATGTCCTCAAGTAGCCTGATCTTATGGTCCGGTTGTGTTCATGACTGGATAGAGGGATAAAAAAACAGAAAGGGAAGTGAAAAAATGCGAGGGCAGGAGAACGAAAGTGTGTTGAGATAAATGACAGCTGCAGACAGCAGGGCCAGATTTGCGGTTACGGGTCATCATGGAGATCAGGTGTGTTTAGCGTGTGCGATTCGTCCCTTGAGTCCTGCATAATGAACACACACTTCCCCACGAACACCACATGTTAAAGTACTACAGCGCTCACACACACACACACTGAAACACTTCCTCCTGACCTCTGCGTTCGCTCGAGAGCTTCCTCACACACACTCAGCTTCAACTTGCTAACTTTCCCTTTAAAATAAAGTGTCTTTAATGCTTCTTTGAAGCACTTTAGGTTCAGCAAAGAATGCTGTTCTTGTCAAGAAACATTTTTGCCTCTATCAATATTGATTCGCAAACAACTGAATGAATGTTCTAGTTGATGTTATTTCTGCTATATAAAATGATAAAACGTGTTTTATTTGATGTGTAAAGCTGTCTAAACTATTGGCTTACTGTTTAGATGATAGCAGTGTGATCTAAGTTTGAACTAATGACAAAATCCTTAAAACAAAATAAATATTATAAATATCTTATCAGGAACCATTTCTGGCTCTATTAATATTGGTTATATGGTCAAACAATGAAATAATTGTTCCAGTTTTAGTGTTTATATTATTTCTTCCATATAAAATGTGTGTTATTTCAGTTGTAAAGTTGTCTGTCATTGGTTTATTCTTTAGATTATAGCAGTGCAATGCAAAAAATATTTAATACATTTTAACATAATCAAGAAATCCTTGAAACAAAATAAATTTACTTAAGAATCAACAATGCATATGATATTAAGGATTGTTTTCAGAGATTGTATTATTACAAGTGTATTTATTATTATTATTATTATTATTATTTTAATTAAACAAGTTAAAAACATTATTCAGCAAGTTAAACCTGGGCATGTTGTCACATTGTAAGTTTTTTTTTTTTTTTTTTTTTTTTTTTATAATGGAAATCTGTTGTTAAACAGTCTAATTAGCATTTCAGCACAATATATAATAATATAAAAACATATGTGTCAGCCTTAGTTTGGAGGGGGAAAAAAATCACAAATAATAATTTATATTAATTATAAATTCTAGATTACAGATTGTTTAGATAAAAACTTTTTTTCCCACAAAATTGTTTACAGTTTACAATTAATATAAAATACAATTAATAATACTTAAAAATGTTTTCTGAGAGGCAAATCAGCATATTAGAATGATTTCTGAATGATCATGTGACATTGAAGACTGGAGTAATGATGCTGAAAATTCAGCTTTGCATCACAGGAATAAATTACATTTTAAAATATAATACAATAGAAAGCAGTTGTTTGAAATTGTAATAATTTTAGCACAAATTATTACATAATATTACTATTTTTACTGTATTTTTGATCAAATAAATGCAGCCTTGGTAAGCATAATAGTTTTCGTTCAAAAACATTAAAAAATGTTACAGATCCCCAAATTATTTCTTTATTAATTAATTAATTAATTTTTTTAATTCAAGCCAAATTCAACTGCTATTATTCAATGGACACATACTTACAGATATGAATTTATGACTTTGACCTGGCGTGTGCGTACACATACATGTCAAAATGTGCGTGTCAGCATGTGTACTGCATTAACTCGGCTCAGACACAATAACTCACTCCATCTGCAGATGCATTTCTGAAATTTACACACGCGCTGACACATTACCAACAAACAGAACATCAGCACATTTAATTAATGGCACACCATAAAAGTCTGTTACCATAAACAATCTGCATCTTCGTTAGCATAAAACACAGTAAAGTGCTTTTGCTCTGAGCTAATGAAGGAGATATTAATTCCTGTAACTGTGAGGCTGCAGGAGCATCAAACATGCTGCTGGAAGCTGTTTTGCAGCTTTCTGTTGAACGTGTGTTTGGAGCAGCGCTGAGAAGAAGCTAAAACAAGCAGTGTTTCTAACTTAACTACATTTATCAGTAGCGTGACAGCAGCTTAGCTGTTTCCATATAGTGCCGCTTTTCTACTAACAAGCTATTTTTCCCAACAAGTAGCACTGTAAAGCCCGCAGTCAAATTATATTCTCCCACCACATGCCCAAAGTAAGTCCTAACCACCATCGACACTGGAAAAGCAATTACTAACCCAAAACCTGACCCTAAAACACTATTATTTTAACCCTGACACAGTACGTTTGGAAACGGGAGACTGGGGCTAGTTGTCAAATGGAGAAATTGTCACAAGTCAACTGTCCAATTACACAAATGTGAGTTTTCTCTATAGCAGTGCTTTTGTGTGTTACTTTAAAACACCAATCTTGTTGTTTTATCTAAACAAAGGATATTTATTATAAATAATATAAATAGTTAAATTATTAATTTTTTGTGTGAATTTTGCCCTCCAAACTAAGGTTGTCACATGTGTTTTATATAGTAATTTCATGCAGTTTATGACTGAATTTATGTTGGCCAAAACAATGGTCCTATGTTTTGGTATGTTACAGTTTTGTGTTACTCGATTCTATTCTATTCTATTCTATTCTATTCTATTAGTGATGTCAGTGAATTAATCAAATGGACTGAATTATTAACATGATATACTGACTAACGTTAGTATTGAAATTACGTACAGGTCAGACAGCATGACTTATTAATTACATTTTCTAATTTTGCATTGATTATATTTTTCATCTTTATTTATTTTTATCTTTTTATTTATTTATTTTGTGCTGAAAATTTTTAACCAGTTTAATAGCAGGTTGCCATTGCAAAAAAAAAAAAAAAAAGCAAAAAAAAAAAAAGTCCATATAGTATGACAACATGCCCCGCTATGGCATACCATAAATAAAGAATATGTTCAATGACCTGTATCTTTTTGTCCTAGGCAATAACAGTGGAAATGTTCAATAGTTTTTTGCAGCCCAGACTTTAATAACAAAACTGAAATTGACTTTCAAATATACACTTACCATGAAAAATATTCACAGAAGAAAAAAAAAAGTGTGACAACTAGCTCTGGTCTCTTCAACTAAGAAAATGCATAAAGCATTTTAGATGAAAAAAAATTTTAACTTCAAAACCAAAAACAAATACTTAAAAATCATTTAATACATACTATCGTTCAAAAGTCAGTAAGTTTTTTTTTATGGAAATTAATACTTTTATTCAGTAAGGACATATTAAATTGATCAAAAGTGATAGTAAAGACACATATAATGTTAAATATTTCTCTTTCTATTAAATGTTGCTTCTTTCTATTAATAATAAATGCTGCTTGAACTTTTTTCATTAAAGAATCCTGAAAACAAGAGCAGAAAATCAGCATATCAGAATGATTTCTGATGGATCATGTGACACTGAAGACTGGAGTAATAGTGCTGAAAATTCAGCTTTGATGACAGGAATAAATTACATTTTACAATATATTCAAATAGAAAACAGTTATTTTAACTTGTAATAATATTTCACAATAATACAGATTTTACTGTATTTTGACCAAATAAATGCAGCCTTGGTGAGCAGAAGAGGCTTTCATTAAAAAAAATAAAAAATAAATAAAAAAAAATCTTTGAACAGACTAAATGACTAAGTATCTATAATTTTTCCTGGTAATTACAGGGACAAAAAATTGCAGTGTGAATGAACCATATATTTATGAAAAGAGCAGACTGACTGTTTAAATTACTTAAACTACTTTAAATTATGAGTGGGAGCTTAGAAAACCACATTTACAGAGCAGCTTTAACAACATTAGTATGAAATACAATTGGAGTCTCAATAGTGTGTGTGTGTGTGTGTGTGTGTGTGTGTTTATGTGCGTCTCCAGAGTGCTTCAAGTGTATCTGCATGTGTGTTTCCCACCGCGCCCTGATGGTTTCTGCAGATTTTACGGATGTTATGAATAGCACACCATTCATCGTACAAATACAGCTCCCTCAGTATATAAACTCCTGCCACTGTATTACGCTTTACATGTGTGTGTGTGTGCGTGTGTGTGTGTGTGTGTGTGTCAGAGGGCAGGAATATAATTGTGACTGTATAAAGTAATGGTCTTTGGTCTCTAACTATGGCCCGCCGGTGTGTCCCAGTTAACCTGTATGTATATTATATCCTATCGCCATGGAAACAGTGTGATTTTAATGAGGGCTCTGTGATTGGCCGGGTCTCGTCTTTCTGCACTGTTATTTCAGTCCGTTCCGGCTCCCTAATGGCCACGGCTCACGCTGTGGGTGTTAAGAATATACGTCCGGTAAACACAGAGGTCACTCGCTCGCATTGTTCAGAAAAAGCAAATGATATTTACATGAAAATGTATATCCTGACCGGGTCACGGTGTTCCCAGCGCCCTCCGGGAACACGCAGGGATGGGACGGAGGTTTTTCAGTCTAGACGGAGTCAGCGAGCGGAACAGAGAGATATTGCAGCACTCGGTGGAATTCACATGGCTCTTCTTCACATCTCAACTTACTTGGCCCCGAATGAGTGCGTGTGTGTGCCTGTGTGTGTGTGTGTGTGTGGAGTGTCCTCTGGGAGCCGCAGCTGTCGTTTACTGGTCTTCTGGGAACCCTCGACCTCCAGGTCAAAGCCAGGAGCAGAAACGACTCTGACGGCTCTGAACACACGTACTGTATGATGACAGACAAACTCCACATGCGCAGAAGAGCATACACTACATACACACAACTACAGCATTCTGCAGCAGTTACACCGTCCACATTGTGGAGAAACAGGAAAGTCATCAAAACTCTGAAATGACACTGATTGGAATAACTGATAGAAAAAATAAATAAAAACTCTCTGATATTTAAGCTTTTTCAACACTCCACCTTCATGAGGTGCATCCTAAAATGCTTTTTCAACATTAATGAAGGAGGATCATGTATACTGGATACTGATTTTCCTGTACTATCTTGTTCAACTCATCCTTTTCTGTTCTGATTTTAATTATTAAAATTAAAATAATTAAAATAATTAATAAGTACAAAATTAATCATGTTATAATTTTATTTAATGACTGATTTTCCTGCACTCTCCAGTTCAACTCATTCTTTTCTGTTTTAATTATTATTATAGTTATAAAAAATATTGAAAAAAAAAGATTGAAATGAATTATAAAAATAATTATTTTATTAACTTGACAGATTTTCCTGTGTTATCTGATTCAAATCATCCTATTCTGTTTTAAAGTTATATATAAAAAACTTCTATTATAAAAAAATAATAAAAAATTAATAAATATATATATATATATATATATATATATATATATATATATATATATATATATATATATATATATATATATATATATATATATATATATAATTAATCATTTTTAATTAAAAATTAATAATTAATTACTGGTTTTCCTGTATTATTTGGTTCAACTTTAACAATTTTAAAATGATTAGAAATAGAAAAACAAACTAAAAAAAATGGCAAGTACAAAATTAATTGTTATAATTTTATTTAATGACTAATTTTCCTGTACTCTCAAGTTCAACTCATTCTTTTCTGTTATAATCATTATTATTGTTATAAGAAATCATTAAAAAATATATAATTTTATAATATAAATATTTTAAAACACTTTAAATAATGAAAAAGATTAAAATAAATTATAAAAATAATAATTTTATTTACTTGACGACTGATTTTTCTGCACTGTCTTCTTCTAATCATCCTATACTGCTTTTTAATTAATACATTTTTTTGAATACATTATTACAATAATTAAAAGTGAGAAAATTAATACATTTATTAAATTAATTATTGATTTTCCTGTACTATACGGTACAAATCAATATTTTTCTGTTTTCTGAATGATTAAAACTACAAAAATTATTAAAATATTATAAATTATAGAATGAATTATAAAATTAATCATTTCATTAATTTAATACTCATTTTCCTGTACTATCCTGTTTAACTCATCCTTTTCATTAAAAAAAATTAAATAGTTACAAAAATAAAATTATATATTTTAAAATATAAAATTATATGTTTATAGGCAGTTAAATTAATATTTGTCTACAAAATTAATTTTAAAAAATTAAGTGGAAGCCTTTATATTGAAACGTTTTTAAGATCACACAACATGTGTCCAAACTCTTATACATTAAATCAGTCAGTCAGTTTAGTGTGTTTTTCTTCCCTCCATTTACAGTGTGCTTTCACACTTCTTCTCTGTTTTTAAACAGTTCATGAGACCTTAGAGTTCAGTGGAACTGACACTCAAGAAAGACATAAACAAGCTCTGCATACACACATACAATATCACAAAAAAAAACAAAACAAAAAAAACATTCGGACATTAATGCATTATTTAAAAAAGTGGAATCTGCATTCAAATGATGTGCAAGCTTTTCTCACAACAAACTTCACATTTCCGAGTGAGATTTAACCAGCTGCTCTCAAGATCATTTTTCATGGATGCATGAAGTCAGTTCTGCTCAAGTTCACACAGGTGTCCTCGCAGAACAACCAGCGGCTACTTCATCATATTAACATATGAACATGGTCCACAAAGTCTGACAACAACAAGTGTCCAAGACTTTTTGTTTTCATTTTGAATAATACATTTATAGTTTTATATTTTGAAAGTAGAGTGATTGTTTTGAACGAGTAACTTAGATATTATTCAAAACATGTTACTTTAGCTAAAGTACTTGTATAAATACTGCATGTGTGGGATGTGTGTCACCTCATACATTTATAACATTTTAATAGTGCTGGGCAACGATTAATCGCGATTAATTGCATCCAAAATAAAAGTTTTTGTTTATATATTTGTGTGTGTGTGTACTTTGTATATTTATTATGTATATATAAAGACACACACATACAGTATATATTTCGAAAATATTTACATGTATTTACATGTATATATTTATATTCATGTCATTTATATTATATATAAATATATTTAATATATAAAATTAACATATGTTGCATGTGTGTGTATTTATATAGCCTATGCATAATAAACACACACAGTACACACACATATTATGTACACAAAAACTTTTATTTTGGAATGCGATTAATCACGTCCAGCACTAATTTTTAAACAAAACAAACCACTTTTATCATTTATTTTCACACAAAATCTGTTGCTCCATTAATGTTTGATAAAAACTTTTTTTTCTCAAAATATGCCTTCAGCCCTGTTGTACCCTACTTATATGAATAAGGGCTGTCAATTTAACATGTTAATTAGTGCATTTAATTATGAAAAAAAAAATTTTGACAGCTGGCGACACAGGATAGAGCTTGACATTCATCCCTATAGGCAAAGCTGATCTGTACAGTATTGACACATGCGAGCGAGCGAGTGTGAGTGCGTGTGTGTGTGTGTGTGTGTGTGTGTGTGTGTGAGTGAGTGAGTACCTCAGCAGGCGGTATGCCCTCGGGTGGGCGGCACTGCAGCAGCACTTCCTGTTCGAG
Source organism: Spinibarbus caldwelli (assembly GCA_039654775.1). NCBI lineage: Eukaryota > Metazoa > Chordata > Actinopteri > Cypriniformes > Cyprinidae > Spinibarbus > Spinibarbus caldwelli. The sequence continues at coordinate 5,255,329 of CM077222.1, read as the reverse complement.
TGACACCTCCTTCCCCAAGGGTTCCTGCTCAAACGTCTTCCTCAAGACTGTGGAGAATGGAGACAAAGAGGTGGCTCATTTACTTACACTTCATTAGTCACCTAGAAATAGCACAGAATATTTCTTACATTTCATGTGGTCATTTTAATTTAAAAATCTGTTTATTTCAAGGTTTAAAGGAAAAATAACATATGTTCTCTCAGACTTTTGCACTCCACATAATAACAAGTAGAGCAGAATTCATTATCGCACTGGATTTCATCTCCTTGTGATGTTTTGTGTGCAGTTGTCAGTGTGTGTGTGATTGGTTTCTTCACACAGGTGAAGAGTACAGCTCACAGGACGTTTGAATGACGCTCATATCTGCCATATTCTCAGGTCAACGCAAACATTTGTGCTAGTCGTTCACTTTATTATCTCATAATGTTCACGTGTGGGTGTAAATATCTATTTTTCCCTGTTGGTTTCTGTGTGTGTGTGTGTGTGTGAGTGGGTGTCTAACACTTGAGGTCTAACGGACAGAAGGCCAAACTCATCTCATCTTCAACACATCCTTCTCACACCTCATGTGTGAACCTGCGAATTGTAAATGCAGAGATGTGTGTGAATAGTTGTGGAGGGGGTGAATATGTGAATACCAATCCTCTTTCTCTCTGCTGCTTTGTGAGGTTTATGATGAAGAATAGACTTCATATCTGTTCACTACTGACGGACGACACATACATTGATCATTTATGACACACTGTATGTTGTATTATAATATTTCCTATTATAATAATTTGATATTTCCCATAACAATCATATTTTACAGTAAATATATTTAATAGATATATATGTATATATTTCATAATATGACAAATAAAAATTTTGTGACACATAGTGATAATGATACATTATTTATAAAATACAGGCCTAAAGAATTTATAAACAAACAAACAAACATAAAAAAACATTTTATAATAAAATTATTACAGACGGACGGACGGACAGACAGAGAGAGCTGGGTACAATACTTAAAATTGTAGTCCATTACTGATTATAGATTACATAAGGAAAACTGTAGTTAGTAACGTAATCTGGGTTACTCATTATAGGTAATGTATTCTGAACACTTTTTACATTACTTTTAGATTACTTTTTATCTAACTTGTTTTACACTTGCCATTAAACGTACCATTTTGCTATCACAAAACATCATAAAATACATTAAATATTAAACAAGGGTTTCCCAAACTGAGCTTAGTGTATGAACTGCAGTGGGTTTGTGAGTTAATAAAAAGCAAAGAATTAATTAAATCATAGAATGAAAAATAAATTATTTAAACATTTGAACACTTAAAATAAAAATATTTATTTTGTTTACCTGCATATCAGTGTGACCATTAACAGACATCAGAGAACTTTAAACATGTGAATGTGTTGTTAAATTATTGAAATATTAACTTCCTCAGAGATATTTCAAGTAAATATTTCATCTCAAAGGGGTTTGGCTGACAAATCATTTGGGAATCTCAGCATTACATGAACAAACATTAATAAACATGAAAATAACAATGACATTACATGCCCAAAGTCTTCCGGGTTTGAAATATTTCGTCCAGACTTCCAGAATCAGTACTGAATGATACTGGATATGATGAGAACATACTGTCTCACTGTTACACATCACCAGTGTTTAGTAACTTGCATAATTCTTTGTTTCATACATGATCTCATCGCTTGAGAGGTGCTTTTTCAACCAAATTCAGAAGCATGGTTTGCAAATTTATTTACAATTGCATTTACATAATCTGATATTTTGAATATAGTTAAAGCTAAATGATATGACACACTAGGATTTTAGAAAAGAAAATTTAAAAGAGAAAAAATAAGAATTAGAGGGAATCAATAAATTATGAATGATTTACTGCCATTATGTGAATAATATGTAATTATGTAATCCATAAAAAGTAACTGTAATTTGACTATGAGCATTATAAAATGTAATATACTGTAATTACAAGTACTTGGTTTTTGGAATCTAATTATGTAATCCAGATTACATGTAATTAGTTACTACCAGCTCTGCAGATGGACTGATTCAGTGATTCAATTCTGATTCAGTGATATGATTGCGTCAACACTCCAAAAATGTTGGGGAATTAATAAATTCATGTATTCTGTCCCCATGCGTAATTTGGTTGATTGAAATTTATTTAAAATGATAGAACTGAGAACATGACCATTTTGCCTTAACTAGTCTTTACTTCTTACATATAACATATAACATCTACTTCTCAACAATGGCTGATGTGCCTGCAGTTGAATGGATGAGTCCCCTGAGCGCTTTCACTCGTCAAAACACTGTAAAAATATTGAGATCAAGAAACATTTTTTTATCTGTTTCACCCAGAGCTGCTGTTCACCCTGAACCTTCAATTGTCTGCGCTGTGATTTCTCCATTCAACTGGACATAAAACACACACACACACATCGTGCGTGTCTGCTTTCCTTCACATTACTGATGGAGGTAATAGGCAAATAAATCACGTCTCAGAGGAGGTGTGTGTCCGAGTATGTGAGTGTATAATGCATTCAACTCATAGTTTTAGTGCTCTACATTGCTACAGCAACAAACCTTAAAGAGCATTAATATCCCAAACAAAGCTGAAGCCACACACACACACACACACACATCTGTATAACAGCACTCCTATTTCATTCATAATTATAATGTCTGGACTTCAGCAACGAACTGACCACAGTCCCTCAACTCATCACATATAATGTCAAGTGCTATTTAGAGTCACTAAACTAATCAAATATATCATCTATCACTATACAGTCTCCCTAAACTGACAATAAATAAAATGAACTAATTATATTAGTATTTATCACTAAACACATAGCCTAAACTAATAATATACAACATATATTTAAGGTTAGTCACTAATCTAATACAATCAAAGTCACTAGAATAACATCTAATATGAAATATTTAGACACTAATATAACATCTAATATAAGTCTCTAATATAATATCTAATATAAAATATTTAGACACTAATCAATTATAACATCTATTCCTATATACCCAGTCTCTAAACTAAAATCTAACATATATTTTTTAGGTTACTAAAATAATCAAATAACATTTATTTGTGTTTATTTAAGTACCCACAGTTCCTAAACTATTAATATATCAAGCATACAACTTTAAGTCACTAACTAATCAAATCTAACATATCAGTATATACAGTTTCTAAACCAATAATATATAAAATAAAAAAACAAAATTAAAATTATATTCAGCTCCTAAACTAATACCATATCAAATATAATATTGTTCACATGACTAATCAAATATAACACTTATCACTATGTACAGACCTAAAACTAATAAAATATAATAGAATTTAGTCACTAATCAAATAAAACATATATACTGTCACTATACCCAATGTTTAAACTGATCATGTATAAAATATTAAAAGCCACTAAACTAAAATAAAAAACTAATCAAATATAACACATATTAACTATATAGTTTCTAAAATGATAACATATGAAATAAAACATTTTACAAATGTGCATAACAAATACAACATTCACAAATATCATTCATGCATTCATGACCTCTAGACTGGACTATTGTAATGCACTGCTAGCTGGTTGTCCTGCATCTTCAATAAACTAGAGCTAGAGTCCTTACCAGATCAAGAAAATATGATCATATTACCCCAATTTTACAGTCTCTGCACTGGCTACCTATTAAGTTCCGCATCAGTTACAAAATATTATTACTTACCTATAAGGCCCTTAATGGCTTAGCTCCTGTGTACCTAACTAGTCTTCTACCACGCTACAATCCATCACGCTCCCTAAGGTCACAAAACTCTGGACTTTTGGTAGTACCTAGGATAACAAAGTCAGCTAAAGGAGGTAGAGGCTTTTCACATTTGGCTCCCAAACTCTGGAATAGCCTTCCTGATAACGTTCGGGGTTCAGACACACTCTTTCTGATTAAATCTAGATTAAAGACACATCTCTTTAGCCAAGCATTCACATAATGCATCTCATAATCTTGTACTGCAGTTATATCTGATCAAACACACATTATTGTTCTTTAGCTTGGATTGAACAAATCATTTTTGCTTGGTTGGAACAGCAGCTACACTAATTATGTCTCTATTTGTTTCTCTGTTTCTGCCACGGGATTAACATCCCGTGGTAACTAGGATTTACACAAGCTTCAGTCTGGATCCAGAACACCTGAGAAGAGATGATGCCAACCCCTCAGAGGACCTCAGATGATGCCTACCCTCAGACAACATACAGAACTACCAAATTTCGCCATAAGTTAAATATATTAAGTTTCTACAATATATAAATATATTGTAGAAACTTAATTTCCTGTAAAGCTGCTTTGCAACGATTTGTATTGTGAAAAGCGCTATACAAATAAACTTGAATTGAATTGAAATATAACATCACTATACCCAAGTCACAAAACTAATAATATATGAAATAAATATATATTATAAAATATATAAAATAAATATTACATAAAATTATTTAAAGTTTATTATTTATATATTATATTACCAAAAATTAATATTATGCAAAATATAATATAAATTAATAATATATAAAACATAAAATATTTAGTCACTAATCAAATATAACAACTAAAAATAACTTATCTGCTTACAGTAACTGTAAGCTGCACAGTTTCCATAGTAATTGGCTTGTCTAATAATTCTTAAATATAACATGAATAACATTCTCTCTATACTGCAAAAATGTCATAAACATTCCCACGCAGACCTGTGCTCACAGCGACCTATAGCATCTATCACAATCCAAACAAAACTTCAAAAAAATTGTTGTAGTCGTGATCCATATGAACCCATCACATCCACACACACACACACACACACACATGCAGGACAGCGCTTGCATGTCAGAAACTCACATGAATTTATTTGGGCACTAAATTTGTGCTCGGCGGTGAATCAGTGAGATAATCTATCATCTTGTTCAATCTTCCTGTCATGTCCATCTCTCTCTCTATGTACGTCTGTGAGTGTGTTTTTGTGCGAGTGTTTGTATCTTTGTGTGTGCTGGTGTGTGACAGAGAGAGAATTTCTGCCCTGTTCAATCACCCATAAAATAACCCAGCTGAGAGTTCCCACAATGCCCCTCTGCTCACAAAAGTATGACTGAATGAGTCAACAAACACGCACAAACACCTATGTAAATACATCTACATATCTGGGGACTTCCATTCAAAATCTGTTGTTTTTAATTTAAGCTAATTACTAAACTGCTCACTCTAGACAAACCTTTCTATCTATCTATCTATCTATCTATCTATCTATCTATCTATCTATCTATCTATCTATCTATCTATCTATCTATCTATCTATCTATCTATGCCTGTCTAACATCTATCTATCTATCTATCTATCTATCTATCTATCTATCTATCTATCTATCTATCTATCTATCTATGCCTGTCTAACATCTATCTATCTATCTATCTATCTATCTATCTATCTATCTATCTATCTATCTATCTATCTATGCCTGTCTAACATCTATCTATCTATCTATCTATCTATCTATCTATCTATCTATCTATCTATGCCTGTCTAACATCTATCTATCTATCTATCTATCTATGCCTGTCTAACATCTATCTATCTATCTATCTATCTATCTATCTATCTATCTATCTATCTATCTATCTATGCCTGTCTAACATCTATCTATCTATCTATCTATCTATCTATCTATCTATCTATCTATCTATCTATCTATCTATCTATCTATCTATCTATGCCTGCCTAACATCTATCTATGCCTGCCTAACATCTATCTATCTATCTATCTATCTATCTATCTATCTATCTATCTATCTATCTATCTATCTATCTATCTATAACCATCTATCTATCTGTCTGTCTATATATCCATCCATCCATCCATCCATCCATCCATCTATAACCATCTATGTATCTGTCTTATATCTATCTATCTATCTATCTATCTATCTATCTATCTATCTATGCCTGTCTAACATCTATCTATCTATCTATCTATCTATCTATCTATCTATCTATCTATCTATCTATCTATCTATGCCTGTCTAACATCTATCTATCTATCTATCTATCTATCTATCTATCTATCTATCTGTCTGTCTGTCTGTCTGTCTATATATCCATCCATCTATCTATCTATCTATCTATCTATCTATCTATCTATCTATCTATCTATCTATCTATCTATCTATCTATCTATCTATCTGTCTGTCTGTCTGTCTATATATCCATCCATCTATCTATCTATCTATCTGTCTGTCTATATATCCATCCATCCATCTATCTATCCATCCATCCATCTATCTATCTATCTATCTATCTGTCTGTCTATATATCCATCCATCCATCCATCCATCCATCTATCTATCTATCTATCTATCTATCTATCTATCTATCTATCTATCTATCTATCTATCTATCTATCTATCTATCTGTCTGTCGGTCTATATATCCATCCATCTATCTATCTATCTATCTATCTATCTATCTATCTATCTATCTATCTATCTATCTATCTGTCTGTCTATATATCCATCCATCTATCTATCTATCTATCTATCTATCTATCTATCTATCTATCTATCTATCTATCTATCTGTCTGTCTATATATCCATCCATCCATCCATCTATCCATCTATCCATCTATCCATCTATCTATCTATCTATCTATCTATCCACCCATTCCAAAGCCGCATTGATTTATTTAGCTCTGATCCTGAAAGCATCCAGATGAGAGGAAGTTTCTTGTGTTGTACTGCCAGTCAGCTTCAGTCTCCGTGTCTCTGTGTCTATCACACACACACACACACACACACACACACACACACTCAACCCGAGATGACAGAGGGAGAGTGAAGTGCCCTTGGGCCGCACCGATAACCTGCTCCCAACTCACACACACTCAAGATGAACTGCAGGAAATTAACAAGATTAATACGACCATAAAACGATGTCCAGACAGTCCCCTGTGTGTGTGTGTGTGTGTGTGTGTGTGTGTGTGTGTGTGTGTGTTTGTGTGCTCCAGACTGTCTCCTGTCTGCAGACTCTGATCTGCATAAATGCTCCATTACCTTCAGCCAGCTTACAGACTTCCTCACAGGCCGTGTGTGTGTGTGTGTGTGTGTGTGTCAATAAACATGAAGCCAAAGTGTCTGTCAGACAGAGAAATCTCCTGCAGTCAGAGCAGACAGAGCAAAGACTCTTCTCATTAAAGCACTGTGTGTGTGTGTGTGTGTGTGTGTGTGTGTGAGAGTGTGTTTATACTCACATGCAATGCGGACGTGCACCTTGCGGCTCTTGGTGGTTCCTGCGGAGCTCCAGGCGACACATTGGCACCAGTAATCTTCCAAACCAAACAACTCCTCCACCTGCTGCCGGGAGATCTCGATCCGCGCTTCCCTCACCACCAAACCTGCACACACACACACACACATATACACATGCATCAGACTCATGTCGCCAGACGTTTGACTATCGGCACAGTGTCTGGTCCACATTGATTGAAAACACGCATGGATTTTTGCCAAAACAAATAATCTGATTGCACATTTCAAATGAAATGTTTTTATGTAACTAGGCAATCCAATGAAAATATCTGCATAACAAGTACTTGCAAAGAAAGTGTCGCTGTGTGAGTTTTGTGAGAGTCAGCTGATCAAAGAAGCCTCAGGATGGCTGTGTTTGCCTTTCCTAACATATCTAAAAAATATGCCAAGAACGCTTTCTTTTCATGTTGCTAACTAAACAAGAGACAGGATTTTTGTGTAAACATTCCCATCTCAAAATGTTCCTGCAGCTAAAACGGCAGAGCTAGCAATCTCAAGGTCATGGGTTTGAGTTGATAAACTGTACAGTTTGAATGCAATTTAAATCAGATAGGATAAAAGTGTGTGTCAAATGCATAAATGTGCAAACATTTCAGCTTCATGCCCAACCCTGCTTCAATAACTGGACATCTCTGAATGAGAGCACGTCTTCAAAAGATATTAGGCTGCATGTAAAAAAATATCTTGTTAAATTCATGATTAAAAAAACTGGCAGTTGTGTGGCTGACAGAAATGAAATAAAAATTAAATGAATAAAAATATAAATAAACAAATAAAACAAATAAATAATAAACATAAAAGTAACTTAATGACAGAATGTAACAAAACACCCTAATGTACATTAGTGATAGCAAATTGAGAAAAAAATCTTTAATTTTTGTAAAATATAATTATGTGTCATGTAGGGACTTCTGGGAATGTTCCTTTACTGTTTAATGTTTTTATTTTATTTTTTTTGTTTTACCATAAATTATACAATAATTCATAGTTTTGAATTAAACCATAATTAATACCATAATTCATTATCCTTTGTAGAATCACAAAAATATTTTTTGATATGACTAAATCAACATGGCTACATAAGGTTACAATATTTATTTGATGTACAATATTTAATATCAAAAATTTAGAAACACATTCACATTCGTGGTTCCCTGATGTCCGTTAATATTCGCATGACATGGAGGTAAACGGTTTTATTTTACAATTATTTATTTATTTTAATTTGACATTTTTATGATTTAATTAATTAGATTTTCATTAAATCACAACTCTATCCCTCACAGTCAGGTCAGGTTCAAATAAATAAATGGTAACAATTTGAAAATATAATTGCACATTATGACTTTTCACAGTATGCTCATCAGGGTTATTAAATAAAACTAAAACTATTTTTAAAGTATGTTACTTGAAACAAAATAAACATTCACTTTAAAATTTATTTAAATTGAAATGAAATTAAATTAAATTAAAATTTTGATTAAATGTAATTTTAAAATTAAATTACATTTAAATGTAAACATTAAATTTATATTTAAAACTTGAACTTATTTTATGTCAGCTAGTTGCCAAGGCAACATTTCTCATTTTCATTTCCCTTACCAAAAAGTAGTATACTTCAAGTTTATTTCATTAAGTATACTAAGTAAAGTTCAAGTATATTTTTAAGTATACTTTATGTAGCAAGTATACAAATATCAGTGCACTAGTAGTACACTTGTAAGTGTACTATTTCAATACTCCTTGGGACTAAATTGGCCCACTTTCTAGTATATAAAAGTATACTTTTAAGTATCCTTTAAGTATAACAGTAGTAAACTTTGAGTACACAACTAGTTTACATCAAAGTTTTTAGCTTGTACTGCAACTATACTAAAAGTGAACTTATAGGTATTGTGACGAGTCGGCTGCCTCCCCCTTATTATCAGCAGCACCCCGTCCCTTAATCGCCGCCCTTCACCAGGCTCCCGACGGGAGTGGGTGTGTGAGAGGGGAGGGGGTCAGGGTATATTCTGGCAAACTATTTACCAATCACATTTTGCAATCGGCAAAGCAAACTGTGGTACACGCCACTCACCAACATGCGATGGGTAACTCGCAAAGCACAATGTTCCTTGTTTTCCCAGCACTATACCATAGAAAGGAATTTAAAGTACGAGGTTTGAGAAGTAAGAGGTGTGGCAACAGTTAAAACATTTCAAAGTTAAAGTTCATGCAAACAGATATTAATAGACAAGTTTCAGTCAAATATTTATGGTTTTTAGCAAAATCCAGTGTTAATGCAGAGTGCAAACAGTTATATTTGGAACATTAGAATATATTAATCAATATGCACGGTCACTTCCGCGTATTCATTCCGGTGCTAAAATAAAATGATTTTTTAGGGATCACGTGCATAGTTATGTACAATAGAAAGCACAATACAATAAAACACGATAATAAGAACAATCAGAGATGGTTTAAAGGTCCATGAAATAACGCTGAGCACTTGTATTGGTATGGTGGTAATTTTAAGTAGACCATTAATTATTAATGCAAATATATTTTGCTTTGCAATTTAACAATTTTAAATGTAACAATGTAATTAAAAAGGCAATGGTTGACATACAGTAATAATTTTTGTAATTGTATTTACCTGACAATTACTGTATCAGTTTAATATATTACACACTTTCACTATACTGTATTTATATAATAGAACACCTTTATTGCACAGCTGTACTTTGAAATTTAAGCTCTCTATAGTAGCAATACACACTTACAAACAGGTCCAGTGCACATGTAAACAAATATGTACAGAATTATAGGAAGTTACATATTTACATTATTCTTACAGTTACATTGCAATCTGTAAAATAAAACAAATTAATCCTTTGACGCACAAGCTATGAAACCCCCTTCTAATGCACAACATGGGTCTAAAATGACCAATATTCATTTCCTATGTTATTTCATGCTTGGCTGGGCAATTTTTTGTTTTCTCTGTTGAAATCAGTTTATTTCAGCATTTAATATTCCCTGATCTATGAATTCCATGATCCATGAATATTCAAAATATCTTTTTTCAGTGACCAGAAATTAATATTTATTTGTTTCCTTGGTTTTGTGCTACTACATCGTTTACACACAAGGGTCAAAAATGACCCATCTATAAAACAAAATAATAAAGACATTTTGTTAAAATAATTATTTTACCGGTTATTTAGACCAACTCATTTAACACTTAAAATGTTTATTTGCCATTTTGTCACACATAACATACACATATCACTGACAACTGATAACACTGAAATTGAACCGTCTATAGCACAACTAATTGTAGAGAATGTGACCAAATAGATGAAAATAAAACTGACAAAATTAAATCTTGTGGGTACAGCGCCATCTCAAACTGCCATCTCAGTGCTAACATGCCTCACAAATACACATTTACACATATACACCAATAGTATTTTGACGACAAATAAATAACAATGATGAAATGTGGAGATTTCATTTTGGGTCATTTTAGACCCATGTGTGTAAAATTGATGTATAAATACATCAATTTAAAAAAAAAAAAAAAAAAAAAAAAAAAAAAAAAAAAAAAAACCTTTTTTTATAAATTAAGAAAGGAAAAATAAACATCATGATTTGTGGAAGTTAAAAACAAGGTATATGAAGATTAGCTGGAATAATAAATGATAGAAAAACATTTCTTTCAGAGATTCAGCAAAGAAACACTCAGCCATGATTGAAATAACATAGGAAATGAATATGGGTCATTTTAGACCCATGTTGTGCATTAGAAGGGTAGTGACACAAAAACGATTTTTATTCAAAAAGTAAAAAATAAAAAATAAAATTAAGGATTTGTGATGATCAAAAACAAGTTAATTGAGGAATTCCTGGAATTCTGAATGATAAAATTAATTTCTTTCAAAGATATAGAAAAAATAAACTCACTCGTGTAACTTTAGACCCATGTTGTGCATCAAAGAGTTAATATTCCTTGTGTTATGTCTAATCATTAGCATCAGCTAATCTACTGCTTTGTGCCGTTCTTCAGTTATCGATCACTGATGACAACATACTGTGGTATCAGGGTTGAAATTAAAATCCATGTAGCTACTGTAAATCCATGCCTTTATCAGATCTCGCTAGAATTGGCTAGAGGAGGATGAGCAGAATTCTGGGATGGAGTTAAAAATTCTATTCAGCAACTATGTATTGATGGGAATAACTAACTGACGTTAAAATAATTGCAAACTTTTGTGCTAAGTTCTATAATGATTTATATTCTTCCAAATTCTGCCAGCAGAATTTTTTGATTCTTTATTCTCACATAAAATAAATGAATAAAGAAGATTGTAGTCTATGTGATGAATCAGGGTATAATCAGGGTATCTTCCCAATCATTTTTATTATTATTATTATTATTATTATTATTTAAAGGTGCTGTATGTAAGTTTTTGACTCTACTAAAGCATAAAAATACCATAATATGTTTGCAGATATTTAAGAAACATGCTAAGTTAACATACTTGTTTATCTAAAAAAACAATGCTACAGTCAGTTATTCTCATTTGAAAATGTGCGTACCGGCCCGGAATGTCAGTCTGTGTTTTGGTTTGTGAAACCCGCCCACTGCCAGTTTACCCAATTGTATTTCGGCATGCCGGGTTGCCAGCTTGCGGAAAACACAGCATATTTCATGTCATTCATCGTCATGGTCGCTCGTTCCTGTTGGTATCGTTAATCTGGCAACCTGCTTGTGTGTCAAGTCTGAGGAGGAGGGGCCGGGTGAAAAAAACCCCTCTCCAATATTTTGAATTTGGACTGCAATACCTAGTTCAATCCTACATACAGCACCTTTAATGTTGAAATCTGAAAAATGAAAAAAACATTTTTCGTTTTTCATTTATTCAAACAAAATGAAAAATCAAGAATTTGGCTTCATTTTTCGTTTTTACGTTCAGGGTTAGAAAATAATAAACAACTTGAATATTGGATCTCTGCATGTGGGTGGGAATGAAACGCCCTTCTCCGCTGATTGGTCAACCAAACATTACAACATAATAGTAGTCCTAAAAAAAATAAATAAATAAAAAATAATAATAAAAAATAATAATAGTCCTCTGCTTCTATGGATTCTTAATGTGTTTTATTTGTACTACATTTAATCTCTTTCTCTTCATCAAACAGCCAGATTAACGAATGGCTTGACATAAACCGTACTAGCCTAGCCACTGTACTAGCCTACACCCTTGGCACACCGCCTGATTTATTATTGATGTCCACCTATCAAAATCTGTGTGGCAAAGCTGCGTGATGCACTGCAGTGCGGGGAGAATGTAAGCGCAGACCAGTATCAATTTATGTCAACATACACAGGAGTCATAACTTTTGTTTTGACAATATGCTGTGTTTATTTAATTAATATTGAGTATTGGCCAGCTAACTGATGGCATACATAATCATTTTCTATGCCAACTAAACCACAGTCAGAACCGTTGTGCGACTGACTCGCAGTAGGCGCAGAGTGGTGTATCATTCCTGAATCTTGAATGAATCAGAGTCTTAAGACCCATTATTATAGACAACAATTCAATGACCAATTATTGTACACAGCCACTTGATTTTATTCCTGAATGAATCAGCATTTTGAACGAATAGAATGAATAAAAGGCTCCTTTATTAACACAATGACTTACCGCCACCTAGTGACGATATTACTTTTATAAGCATCATAAAGTAGGCTATCATTTCATTTTGTCATTTCATATTTCTGTATTAAAAATGCTGTATAAAACATTAATCTCATTTCATTATATAGTTGTAATTGCTATGTAAATGCATGTACAGCCGTCTGATCAGCATTAAACTGTATATAGGCCTACATCTAAAAGCAACTTTAGATGCAGCTTCTATATCTCTGAAATGCAAAGAAGGCTTGATTAATACTGATTTAACTGGTAACAGCCTATTGTCATATTACATGTATTGTAATTTATTTGACTAAATGTAAGAATTTAGCATTAAGGATTGCATACATATTTAAGCCTAATGTGAAATTCTTTATAAATGGTAAAAAATACATAAATAAAAAATAAGAAAACCCTGAAAATCAGTTGCCCCTATTGGGAAAGTTAATTTCTGACACTGATAGAATCATCTCTGGTTTATTTCTAGTTGTGAGTGCAGGTATGAAGTAAATTTATGAGATAAACTAATATTTCAGGGGTAGGTTGCAGAATTCATACCTTCAAAAAAGAAAGCTCTGTCTGCCTCTGTACGGTTTATGTCAAGCCATTCATTAATCTGGCTGTTTGATGAAGAGAAAGAGATTAAATGTAGTAGAAATAAAACAAGTTAAGAATCCTGATTATACCTGATTCATCACATAGACTACAATCTTCTTTATTTATTTATTTATTTTATGTGAGAATAAAGAATCAAAAAATTCTGCTGGCAGAATTTGGAAGAGTATAAACCATTATAGAACTTAGCACAAAAGTCTGCAATTATTTTAACGTCAATCAGTTATATTCCCATCAATACATAGTTCCTGAATATAATTTTTTAACTCTCTGCCTTTCCAAGCTAAAGAAATAGGCAGAATTCTGCTCATCCTCTTCTAGCCAATTCTAGCGAGATCTGATAAATGCATGGATTTACAGTAGCTACATGGATTTTAACTTCAACCCTGATACCACAGTATGTTGTCATCAGTGATCGATAACTGAAGAACGGCACAAAGCAGTAGATTAGCTGATGCTAATGATTAGACATAACACAAGGAATATATTAATTTGTTTTATTTGTACAGATTGCAATGTAAGAATAATGTCAATATGTAACTTCACACAGTTCTGTACATATTTGTTTACATGTGCACTGGACCTGTTTGTAAGTGTGTATTGCTACTATAGAGAGCTTAAATTTCAAAGTACAGCTGTGCAATAAAGGTGTTCTATTCTATAAATACAGTATAATGAAAGCGTGTAATATATTAAACTGATACAGTGATTGTCAGGTAAAATACAATTACAAAAATTATTACAGTATGTCAACCATTGCCTTTTTAATTACATTTTGTTACGTTTAAAATTGTTACTATCTGTTTTCTCACTTGCATCAGTCGGAATGTAAACAGTGAGAGATGTTGAGACAGGTGAAAAGCGTTTGGGTAATAGTGAATTTTGACCTATTGTGCGTACCGTTTTTGGCTATGTTATCAGGGGATAATCGCTGTATTTGGGGTAAAAAAAAAAAAAAAAAAAAAAACAGAATTATGTATTGTACCAAGAAGGCTGCACTGTCTGTTCATTAACACAGGCACGAACTGATTGGCAGCTGCCTTTAGTGGAGGCTTTACCGATTACCTCCACTGATCAAAGCATTCGGCACGGTCGTCTGAGTGACGTCACCTCCCAAAACAAACACGCCCCCAAGTTTAGTCCCGCCCCCTCACATTGATTGACAGCTTTCAGTGTAGACATCGGAAATTCAAATGCAAAAGGAATTGCGATTCCATTTGAGTTTTGGCAGGTTACATGCGCAGCGCAGAGAGAGTGAAAAAACTCGTAAGACATGGGAAATACAGTTGCAAATAGACTTAGCTTTTTCATTTGATATTTGGCAGTCACTGTGCGTTCGTGAAAGCGAAAATGCAAACGGTAATGCAAGATTTGCAATTGAATTTGGATTATGTCACAATTTATGCGTCCACATATGGAAAACGCAGTTGAAAATACAATTTGCTATTCTATTTGAAAATAGTCTGGAAAATCCTTCCATAACAGGGTATCTGCTTGTAAATAAAAACATTTTATTCTAGTTTCATTCATTCTTTTTTTTTAAACACTTGAATGTGGGTAAGTTTCATAAATAAAAAATAAAGAAATAAACAACATTTTGAACAAAAAGCTGAAAAAAAGACTATGAATTGGATTCAGAATGATAATCAAAACGTAGATGGAGTCGATCAACACCCCAAAGCTTGACAGGCATTATTACGTCTTCATTGGTTGACATTTTATTCCATAACATTACACAGTTTTGATGCTGTTTTAACACGTGGAAGCATCTGTTATTTTGGTTTCTTCTTCACTTGTTTTGTTTTTGGAAATTCTGTACAGAAGATGTGTACTAGTGCCCCCTACCATATAACAATGAAAACACGGATTCTTAGAGCACAAGTATAGCTCAAATATATTTAGACTTTTTCTGAGTATAAGTCAAGTATACTTAAATGTAATTTTAAGTATATTTCTGAGAAGTACATAAAGCCCATTTCTGAGAACTACATAAAAAGTAGACTAAAAGTATACTTTCCTATTTTTAGTTTAAGTCAAGTCAAGTTGTCAAGTTGAGCTTTATTGTCATTCTGCTACATGTGCGGACATATAGTGGAATGAAATGCCGTGTCTCGCAGGACCAAGTGTGCTATTAGTATACTTAAAAGAAGTATACTAATAGCACACTTGAATAAACTTATTTTGCGTAAGGGTTAGTTTAACATGAAGTACTAAAAGAGCTATTTTTTTTTTTATATAAGCATAAAAAAATAAAATTTAATTCAAAATATTAAGAAAAACTCTAATAGTATATATATATATATATATATATATATATATATCTGTGTGTGTGTGTGTGTGATACTAAGATAACACTGGTGCTTATTCAAGAACATTTCCCTCATATTGTCCAAATCTGTATGACCGTGTAACGCAGGTTGCTGTAAAATGTTTTGTACTATGTTCACTCGAAATTGCATAAATCAGGCCTGCCATTTTGATAGAGCTGTTGACATGTTTGTGCACAAAGTTCCTCAGATGCCCCGTGAACAGATTCTGAGGCTACAAATCTCCCACCACGCCAGTGCCTATCACACCGATGTTGCATGATGCAAGCGAGATGTTTTTATATTTTAGTGCTCTGCCAGAAGACAGCACTGCACTTCTGTTCTACATGTATAAATAATGAATCCCTCAATGTCTCCATGAAATATTCCCTGATAGAAATCAATAGTTCACACTTACCCTCTGTGTTTATTTGTTTAGTGCTGTGGGTGATTGTGTTTATGGCAGCATTTGGTGCAGAATGCTGGATGTGAATGGCAGAAACCTAGCCTTGAACAGAAGGAGTGAGGTGAAAAGACACACTTACACACACGAATGTTTTAACAAACATCACTCATGGTCAAGCAGATATGAAGGAGAAGAGCAAAGGATTCACACAGGATGAGGTGAAGAATACAGTCAAGAACTCAATGCAGTGAGTGAAACAGACAGACAGACACACACACACACACTGCAGTGCTTCTGTGCTGTTTTCCTTTAAAAACATCCTTATTACAAGATACATTTATTTGAGAAGCAAATTTCATAGGATATAAGACTTGTTTTTTTTAGAAAATATATCTTTAATAAATCGCGTTTGGTCTCGTACTGTATCACGTACCTTGTCAGTGTCTGTGCTTGCTTGGCCATTTATTGTGATTTAACAGGAAAGTGTCCAGCTGAATTCAGTTAGTGATTTGTTAGAAGGGTATAAATAAGCTTAGTTTACCGAGGCAGCGGTCGCGGCAGCCCTCGTCGTGTGAAGACTGAAGAGTGTAAAGACCATCGACTCTACCGTGCGACTCCACCGGGCAGGGACACTGGCAAGGGACATAAGTATTGCTTTTTATTTATCCTCTTTCCTATTACTTGTTTCACTTCTATTTTAGAACTAATTCTTACTATGTGTTTTCAGATCACTACTATCACTACCACTCGCAAACCTCGCATCACACACTGTAGGCAGCGCAATCCTAACAACCTGCGCACTTTGCCTATGTCTGCTAATACACTACTTTCTTTTTCTATTGGCCTCTGGAATTGTCAGTCTGCTGTCAACAAAGCTGGTTTCATTTCTTCCATTATTAGTCATTCAAGGCTAAACCTCATGGCCCTGACAGAGACTTGGATCAAACCAGGGGACAATGCAACACCTGCAGCACTCTCCAATAAATTCTCCTTTTCCCACACCCCCCGTTTGACTGGAAGAGGTGGAGGTACTGGTCTGCTCATCTCTAATAATTGGAAATTTACTCCTTTACCATCTCTGTGTATCAACTGCTCCTTTGAATCACATTCGGTTACTATTACCTACCCTCTAAAAATCCATTTTGTGGTTGTTTATCGACCTCCAGTACCACTAGGTAACTTCGTGGAAGAATTAGATGTGTTGCTCTCAACCTTTCTTGAGGATTGTACTCCCTTAGTTATACTTGGAGACTTCAACATCCACCTAGATAAACCTCAGGCTGCAGACTTCCACACTCTGCTTGCCTCTTTTGATATCAAGAGAGTGTTAACTACGGCTACTCACAAATCAGGCAACCAACTGGACCTTATTTACACACGACACTGCTCCACTGATCATGTGGTGGTCACTCCACTGCACACCTCGGATCACTTCCTCCTGACTCTTAACCTCAACATGATTCCTGACACAACACCTACCCCTCCACAAGTCACTTATCGACGTAACTTACGCTTACTGTCACCCTCCTGGTTATCTGCTATGGTTTCATCTTCGCTTCCTCCCTCTATACAGTTATCATCTCTTGATGCTAACAGTGCTACTGATACTTTCTGTTCCACTCTGACATCTTGTTTAGATACTTTCTGCCCCTTATATTCCAGGCCACCCCGTACCACCCCTTCTGCCCCTTGGCTATCTGACGTTCTCGTCTCGTTCTCCTCTCTGACTTTTCTGCTAATGTCTCTACTGCTAAAAGAACGTACTATCACGACAAAATTAACAATTCACCTAACTCTCACATGCTCTTTAAAACATTCTCCTCCCTCCTTTGTCCTCCTCCTCCCCCTCCTTCATCAACTCTAACAGCTAACGACTTTGCCACATTCTTCATTAATAAAATTACTAACCTCACTGCACAATTCTCCACACCACAAACTGTCAAACACATCTTACCATCAAACATACACTCATTCACATCCTTCTCTCCACTCTCTGAGGCAGAAGTCTCTAAACTTATCCTTTCCAGTCATCCTACTACTTTTCCGCTTGATCCTATTCCATCCCATCTCCTTCAAGCCATTTCTCCTGCAGTTGTACCTGCACTCACTCACATCGTTAACACATCCCTTCACACTGGAGTTTTTCCCTCAGCATTTAAACAGGCACGTATAACCCCACTTCTTAAGAAACCCACTCTTAACTCTACCTTTCATTGCAAAAACACTTGAACGAGTTGTGTGTTCAACCAAGTCTCTGCCTTTCTCACACAGAACAACCTCCTGGACAGCAACCAATCTGGCTTCAGAAGTGGACATTCGACCGAAACTGCCTTGCTCTCAGTTGTTGAAGCCCTAAGACTCGCAAGAGTGGCTTCCAAGTCTTCATTACTTATCTTGCTGGATCTATCCGCTGCTTTTGATACAGTCAACCACCAGATCCTCCTGTCAACCCTATTGAGAAAGGGCATCTCAGGAACCGCACTCCAGTGGTGAGTCTTACCTCTCAGATAGATCCTTCAATGTATCTTGGAGAGGTGAAGTATCCATGTCGCAACATCTAGCTACTGGGGTGCCTCAGGGCTCAGTCCTTGGACCACTTCTCTTCTCTGTCTACATGGCATCATTAGGTTCTGTCATTCAGAAACATGGCTTTTCATATCACTGCTATGCTGATGACAATCAACTCTACCTCTCATTCCATTCTGATGATCCGACGATAACTGCTCGCATCTCAGCATGTATAACAGACATTTCTTGCTGGATGAAGGACCATCACCTTCAACTCAACCTAGCTAAGACAGAACTGCTTGTAGTTTCAGCAAACCCATCACTTCATCACAATTTCACTTTCCAGTTAGGCTCATCAACCATTACTCCTTCAAAAACATCTTCAAGAAATGGCTAAAAACCCATCTCTTCCCTCTTTATTTGACCCTCTAACTCTAGCATTCTCTTTTCTAATTTTATTTTATCTATCTGCCTTCTATTTAAAAAAAAAAAACACACACACACACACACACACACACACTTGTTTCGACTTTATCCTTGTGGGGACATTCATAGGCGTAATGGGTTTTCTACTGTACAGACCGTATATTCTATTGCCCTACACCAACCCTACACCTAAACTTAGCCCTCACAGGAGACTTTTTGCATTTTTAGATTTTCAAGAAACTTCATTCTGTGTAATTTATAAGCTTCTTTACCCGTGGGGACCCCAATTCAGGTCCCCACCATGACACGAGTCCCCATGAGTCTGTGTGTATTCAGGTTTAAGTCCCCACCTGAATAGAAAAACAGGTACACACACACACACACACACACACACAGACACACACACATTTGACCCTCTATCAATTGCATATTTATTCTCTAACTGCTAGCTTTTCTTGAAAAGCTAACACTAGCTTTCTTTTCTATATTCTATCTACTTGTTAAAAAAAAAAAAAACCTTGCTACGTGTACTGCGTTTGGTTAACCGAGACTTGTCATAGCGCTTGCATGTTGTTGCTCTTTTGTTGGTTTTGATTGCTTCTATTGTCTTCATGCTTTGGATAAAAGCGTCTGCTAAATGACTAAATGTAAATGTAAATGTAATAAGTTTAGTTTTTTTTATTTTATTGGTTAAAAAGGTTTTTTTTTGTTTGTTTTTTGTTTCTTATATTAACCATTAATTTTACAGTGAATTTATGATTAAATCATTTTCCACTCAAGTCATGATCAAGTCAAGATCATGAGAAAATGGAAGGAAATTAAGTTATGGAAATTAAGTTGTGATCATGAAAAAACGACCAAATAATAATGCTTAGTCTCTTAATTCTGTATTTTTTTCTTCTTAAACGGTCTTATTTGCTTTTATTTTGAAATACTGATTAAGAAAATGATTTTTGCAGTGCGTGCATACACACACAAATACAACCAAACTGAGGAATACAAATAGGAAAGTCGATTTGCATCACCTAAAGGAAATAACAGTTTTTGCAAGGCAGCAGAAACAACACAAAGGCGCCTATGGATGGTTAAACAGATGTAAGAAAGAAAAGACCAATCACAAATCAGTATGCAAATAAATGTAAATGAGAAGACCTATCACTAAACAGAATGCAAATAAGTCACTGTCAATTACATTTTGCGTGCTAAATTCTATCAAAGTCACTGGGAGATTCTGAGAAACTTCTATATTACATTTCCTAGAAAGTTACAGTGCATCTCAGACTGAAATGATCTGCATTTCATCCACAAAATGCTCATTATGTGAATGATTTATGCATTTTGCCGATATATTTTTGTAATCCAAATAACCCCTTTCAATCTCATTCACAGAATGGACATTTTCTGGATAAAATGCATTGCATTTTATTTTTGCCCAAAATCGCTTTTAGATTCCGAATTTTGTGCAGAAATAAAGTTCTGACTTTACATTTCTAGTTGCAGCATGCAACCTTGTTTGGTCTTGAAATACTGCATTTTGTGCCATTTGTTATTCCTCAGCCCAAACAAAACATATCTACCAAAATGTGGCATATTTAATAATGACACACTGTGCCAAGTACCACATCACAAAAAATGTTTGTACGTTAAGCGACTATTCATGAGCTGAATTAATTAGATATACAGTGGGGCAAAAAATTATTTAGTCAGCCACCAATTGTGCAAGTTCTCCCACTTAAAAAGATGAGAGAGGCCTGTAATTTTCATCATAGGTATACCTCAACTATGAGAGACAAAATGAGAAAAAAAATCCAGAAAATCACATTGTAGAATTTTTAAAGAATTAATTGGTAAATTCCTCGGTAAAATAAGTATTTGGTCACCTACAAACAAGCAAGATTTCTGGCTCTGACAGACCTGTAACTTCTTCTTTAAGAGGCTCCTCTGTCCTCCACTCGTTACCTGTATTAATGGCATCTGTTTGAACTCGTTATCAGTATAAAAGACACCTGTCCACAACCTCAAACAGTCCAACTCCAAACTCCACCATGGCCAAGACCAAAGAGCTGTCAAAGGACACCAGAAACAAAATTGTAGACCTGCACCAGGCTGGGAAGACTGAATCTGCAATAGGTAAGCATCTTGGTGTGAAGAAATCAACTGTGGGAGCAATTATTAGAAAATGGAAGACATACAAGACCACTGATAATCTCCCTCGATCTGGGGCTCCACGCAAGATCTCACCCCGTGGGGTCAAAATGATCACAAGAACTGTGAGCAAAAATCCCAGAACCACACGGGGGGACCTAGTGAATGACCTGCAGAGAGCTGGGACCAAAGTAACAAAGGCTACCATCAGTAACACACTTCGCCACCAGGGACTCAAATCCTGCAGTGCCAGACGTGTCCCCCTGCTTAAGCCAGTACATGTCCGGGCCCGACTGAAGTTTGCTAGAGAGCATTTGGATGATCCAGAAGAGGATTGGGAGAATGATGAAACCAAAATAGAACTTTTTGGTAAAAACTCAACTTGTCGTGTTTGGAGGAGAAAGAATGCTGAGTTGCATCCAAAGAACACCATACCTACTGTGAAGCATGGGGGTGGAAACATCATGCTTTGGGGCTGTTTTTCTGCAAAGGGACCAGGACGACTGATCCGTGTAAACGAAAGAATGAATGGGGCCATGTATCGTGAGATTTTGAGTGAAAACCTCCTTCCATCAGCAAGGGCACTGAAGATGAAACGTGGCTGGGTCTTTCAGCATGACAATGATCCCAAACACACCGCCCGGGCAACGAAGGAGTGGCTTCGTAAGAAGCATTTCAAGGTCCTGGAGTGGCCTAGCCAGTCTCCAGATCTCAACTCCATCGAAAATCTTTGGAGGGAGTTGAAAGTCCGTGTTGCCCAGCGACAGCCCCAAAACATTACTGCTCTAGAGGCCAAAATACCAGCAACAGTGTGTGAAAACCTTGTGAAGACTTACAGAAAACGTTTGACCTCTGTCATTGCCAACAAAGGGTATATAACAAAGTATTGAGATTAAATTTTGTTATTGACCAAATACTTATTTTCTTTAAAAATCCTACAATGTGATTTTCTGGAATTTTATATATATATATATATATATATATATTTATTATTTTTTTTGTTTTTGTTTTTTTTCTCCTCATTTTGCCTCTCATAGTTGAGGTATACCTAT
This sequence comes from Spinibarbus caldwelli, assembly GCA_039654775.1. Taxonomy (NCBI): domain Eukaryota; kingdom Metazoa; phylum Chordata; class Actinopteri; order Cypriniformes; family Cyprinidae; genus Spinibarbus; species Spinibarbus caldwelli. Next base: position 5,232,775 of record CM077222.1, on the reverse strand, counting down.
GATGAAAATTACAGGCCTCTCTCATCTTTTTAAGTGGGAGAACTTGCATAATTGGTGGCTGACTAAATACTTTTTTGCCCCACTGTATGTGAAGAATAAAAAGATATAATTTTAACATTTCTCCAGAAACTGCATGTAGTGCAAAACTTCAGTTACATGTAGTTACTTATTGGTCAAACCCTAGTCTCTGAGATACTCTGAAGGAAGGATCCTAGTAATATCTATAGAGTCTGTTGGATTTTTTTTTTTTTTTTTTTTTTACTTGTTTTATTGTCCAACGTGTTTGAATCAAGTGTCTGATCACTCAGTGAAGTAGCAGCACACCTCTCCTCAATAACACATGATTTGAGGAATTATTCACGTCTGAAGCACAATCACTGCAGGACGACTCACACTGAACCTTAACATTTATTGTTTTTTCAAAGCGCTATGAGCACAAGCAATAATAATACTGCCTTAAAAACACCTCTAACAATGACTGCTGGATGAATATCAATACAGCTCTGCCTTGCAAGCATAAAAACACACAAAGCATGTAAAAGCACACATACATAAACACAGGCAGAAAATCAATGACACCAATAATGGGATGGGGTGCATTTACAACGAGATCTGTAAGCACACAGACATTTTTGTTTTGGATTATTGTGAATATGAATTTAAAACGGGCACAAACTGAATTCCTGTTGTGATTTTCTCTTTGGGACGTCTGTCAAGAACAGACAAGAATCTGGAACACTGAAGACTGTTCAAAGGTTTCGGGTCAGTGAGGTTTTTTTAAAGAAATATGTTGTTTTATTCAGCTAGGATGCAACAAATAGATCAAAATTGACAGTAAAGACATTTATAATCTATAACAGAAAAATTCTATTAAAAAAAAAAAAGGATTAAAGGAGCACAACTATTTTCAACACTGATAATAACAGAAATGTTTCTTGAGCAGCAAATCAGCATATTAGAACGATTTCTGAAGGATCATGTGACACTGGAGTCTGAAGTTTGCATCACAGGAATAAATGATATTTTAAAATATATTCAAATTGAAAACAGTTATTTTAAATGTTAATAATATTTCACAATATTACTGTTTTTACTGTATTTTTGATCAAATAAATGCAACCTTGGTGAGCAGAAGAGACCTATTTACGGTGGCCGAGAAGTGCAAAACAAATCACAATTCTGAAAACAAAATAACAAATTACAAATGCAAATGCAAATCTAAAAAACAAAATAACAATTCAGAAAACACAACAACAATCCAGAAAACATTATAACAAGTCAGAAAACACAATGACAAATTCGAAAACAAAATAACAAATCCGAACACACAACGACAAATATGAAAAAAAAAAAAAAAAAAAAGTCAGAAAACACAATGAAAAATCAGACAAACCGGAAGAGGTAGGTATAGTTTGAGACAGTGCCATTGGTTTGGGATTACTCACCGCTGACTGGACGAGACATCTGTCAATCAAGGTATACAGGAAGAACAGCAGAGTCATGGTAGAAAGTTCAGAGATGGTTTTAAAGTAGCTCAGTTTAAATGTATTGTATGAATTGCCCGTACTATGGAATAAAAAATATGGAGTGTCTATTTACACTCAGTGCAACTAGCCCACCTTGTTGGCAGTAATTCCGCTCTCCAACGTGTGATTGGGCTAGTCAACACTTTAAAAACTACTAATCATCCCCTCCAGTGGCGCAGATGGTTAAGCGTTTATTTATTTTCAATAAAAATTAAGGAAATAATCAAAAAGTTGAAAATAATGTATCGGGTAGGGTTAGGGTAGGTGTAGGGAGGGTTTTATTGTACCAATAAGTGCAGATAATTGCCACTATTTGCAACAAGTAGTATACATAGCAGAAAATCCTGCTATTGTAACAGTGTAAATAGGTATTTGCACTTAGTGTAAATAGCATATTGCTAAAAATACTGATATTTTAACTTAGTGTGAATAGAATCCATTGCTAATAAGAGATTTGAAAAGGGAGGAAAAAAAAGTTCGGCAAAAGGCGGGATCGAACCCGGGTCGATCACGTCAAAAAGCCAATGACACACGCTTAACCATCCACACCATTGAAGCTGATGAGTCACAACTGTTTTTAAAGTGTTGACTAGCCCAATCACACGTTGGAGAGTGGAATTACTGCCAACAAGGTGGGCTAGTTGCACTGAGTTTTTATTCCATATTAAGGGCAATTCATACAATACATTTAAACTGAGCTACTTTAAAACCATCTCCGAACTTTCTACAATGACTCTGCTGTTCTTCCTGTATACCTTGATTGACAGATGTCTCGTCCAGTCAGCGGTGAGTAATCCCAAACCAATGGCGCTGTCTCAAACTATACCTACCTCTTCCGGTTTGTCTGATTTGTCGTTGTGTTTTCTGACTTGTTATTTTGTTTTTTAGATTTGCGTTTGTAATTTGTTATTTTGTTTTCAGAATTGTGATTTGTTTTGCACTTCTCAGCTACCGTAGAAAAGCATTAAAAACCCACCCCAAACTTTTGAACAATAGTTTATATTTTCAATAAAAGAGTGTTACAACTGAGACATTTAATACAATCCCAGATTTAAAATTTAGTTGCATAAAAGTATCTAGAGTCAGTAAATGATTAATTTTTGCAAATCAGTTCAAACGATAATTTCCAATTAATCAAGTGATTCAAGAATTTATTTCGAAACTGTAAAAAAGTTGCTGCCTTAAATTTTTAAGTATAATCAACTTATCTGTTTAAGTCATTTCAACTTAAATTACATTAAACTGGCTTAAAAAATTAGTTGAACCTTGTACAACATAAATTAAAGTTGAACATTTCTTTGAAAATTAATGTAAAAACATGTTTTCATAACTTATTGGTCATATCATCACTGTGTAGCATTTTTCATATCTTAAAAATATTAGATGAAGTATTTTTTTTTCTAAATATACGTGTTATTCATTCAGTTTTTATGAGCTCAAATCCATTACTATTGCCCACCAAAAGATAAATGACCAGTTTTCTAGAAAACAATGCAAACTTACTTGACTTTGTGAATGTGGCAGACGTTTTTCTGAATGGTGTTCTGTTGTGTAAATATACTAACACATCTGTTTAAACGAGGCCCTCTGAGACGAAGACCGCAGCAGGAAAGAGCCTTTCTGACTGAACCAGATAATGAGGCTCAATCTGAATCTTCTGCACAATTTAGACACACAAAACACTCATCACGCACACCATGAGCCGATTACACACCAGCTTTCATGACAAGGAACAGATTTAACCTTGTTTACTCACAATCGCCAAAACGAACAATGAAATTGATTCATAACGATATTACACCATCCCAAATAGAGACAGATAGCGATGCCAGAGGGAGCTCGCGGCCGGCGAACAAAGACAGACCTAGACCAAACAGCGAGAGTGAAAATCTAATTAAAAGCATAAACTATATCTCTCTCTCGCTCTCTCTCTCTCGCTCACACAATCCCTTTCTCTCTCACACACTCTAATTTTTTATGATAAACGTTACCGTTACACATTAAAGTTCAATGACAGTGTTTAGAGTAGTCGGGCCCGTTTCGGCGGCCCGTAATAACTCTATGCTCTGACCCCAAGTAATATCCGAGGTGTGATTATGACAGTAAAGTTTCCACCGCAGAGATATTAGAGCAGAATTACTGCGGCGGGTTGATATCAAAGCTCCATTAGAGTCATTAGCTCAATAGGAGCTTGTTAACCTCTGCGTAATGAATTGAGCTCTTCGCTCGCCCACACCGAGAGTGGCTTGTGTCGGTTTCTCCTGCGGTGAGGTGATTGCACTTCAACCTCGGCCAATACGTGCCATTTTCATTCTGAATGATCGAACATTAGTGGAGGGCTGCTAGCTTTCCCAACCTCGAAATGCACGCCAGTGTTTCTGTCTTCTGCAGCAAACATTAGGCCTAACATATGTAAGAGCAAATGCTTAGTTTCATTTTAAAAGTGTTGCATTCTTAGTGCTGTTGCAATTGAGTGCTATAGGTGAAACATTACCCTCAACTGTCTTATTCTATAGCTAGATTTCTCATTCAGTCTGGAGTCAGTCAAATATTATTGTTATTCAGCAAGGATCCATTAAATTGATCAAAAGTGACAGCATATTCTATTGATTTCTGAAGGATCATGTGACACTGAAGACTGGAATAATGATGCTGAAAATTCAGCTTTGCATCAAAGGAATAAATAGAATTTTACAGTATATTACAATAGAAAACTGTCATTTTAAATTGAAATAATATTTCACAATATTACTGATTTTAATGTTTTTTTTTAACAAATAAATTCAGCCTTGGTGAGCAGAATTGACTTCTTTAAACATTAAAAAGTCTTACAATCCCCAAACTTCTGAATGTAGTAGTTAATTTGTGTTTCATTAGCACTTATTCATCTTCCTAAATATACCAATGCATTAACCAATAATACCAGTATGCCAATCTGCTCTGCACTTATGGTTTTTATACTGTTTGTTACCGTAAGTTAAAATTTCCTTCAATGAAACTTTTTGAAAGTGGTAAAAAATTACTTAGTGCCCCTTTAATCTATGAATTGTAGCATATTAGCTTTTGACTATCATCAAAAGTGGACCTAGATCACTCACTGTTCTTGGCTTGGACTTGTGTTCTTGTGTTCTGTTCTTGCAGTGTGAAAAAGACATTTGTGACCCTGGACCACAAAACCAGTCATAAGGGTCAATTTTTCGAAATTGAGATTTATACATCATCTGAAAGCAGAATAAATAAGCTTTCCATTGATGTAGGATAGGACAATATTTGGCCGAGATACAGCTATTTGAAAATCTGGAATCTGAGGGTGCCGAAAAAATAGAAATATTGAGAAAATCGCCTTTAAAGTTGTCCAAATGAAGTTCTTAGCAATGCATATTACTAATTAAAAATTAAGTTTTGATATATTTACAGTAGGAAATTTACAAAATATTTTCATGGAACATGATCTTTACTTAATGTCCTAATGATTTTTGGCATAAAAGAAAAATCAATACATACAATGTATTTTTGGGTATTGCTACAAATATACCCCGGCGACTTAAGACTGGTTTTGTGGTCCAGGGGGCGTATTACAGAAAGTTTCTTATCTTCGGTCTTAACTTAAGATATGATACGTTAAATTAGGATTTTTCGCAAATTCGTATTACAGAAGCAAATCTTAACTTGATTTTAGGATTTAGGGTTTTAGGATTATCCTATCTTACAAAATCATATCTTATCTCTAGTTAGGAAATCTTAAATCGTATCATAAAGTTCGACAATCCACTCTCAGGTCTGTTACCAAGCAACCAACACTGCGTGAGCTGCTGATGAGGTAAACAAAACCGGCAAGCTTTTAATTTCAGTGCCGCGGAAATTGAAACTTTGATAAGACACTAACTTTGCAACAATCTGTTATCGAACTGAATTGAATCAACATTAAACTGACCAGAGCTGAATAATGACTCTATTGTAGATTAGTATTTGTAGCTACTTATACACTAAAAAATATGATGCATAGGACTTACTTTGAAACTATTTTCACTCAGAAATTGTTAGCAAATTTGAAACTGAAAAATGGAACTTGTCTCATAATTGATGAACTTTGTAACACTGACACTGTTATTGAATGGAATTGAATAAACATTGAACTAAATTGATCTAAATAATGGCATAATTGTCTTGTGTGGAGGTGCTTTACAGCTGAAACTTTTTGTTTCATAACTACGTCATTTCACAGCATTAACACTGTAATTTTCCTGTTTATTAATGTGAAGCTGCTTTGAAACGTTCCATACTGTTAACTCGTATCTTTGGAAGCCCGTTTCAGCATAAAAGCTACAGAATAAAAAAAAAAAAAAGGTAATTGTGACTTTTTATCTCAGAATTCAGACTTTTTTTTATCACTCACAATTCTGACTTTTTTCTCACAGTTCTGAAACTGATACTCAGAATTGCAAGATATAAACTCGCAATTCTAAGAAAAACTGTCCGAATTGTGCAACAGAAATCGCCACTCAGAATCGCAAGATATAAACTCAGAAAACCAGTCTGAATTGTGAGATTAAAAGTTATGTATTTTTTTATCCTGTGGTGAAAAAAAGCTTCCATATGTATCCACATCGAGCGGTCAGTGAAAGTGGTCTAGGTCGTGTCTCTGGTCACACTTGATGTTGACTAGACTAACTTTACTCCCTGTGTAGCAGTCATATGAAAAAGCCTTCATATAAAAGCTCTCATAACATTACATAAATAATACACAAACCTGTGCGTGTCAGGAAGGGGTTTATCTATCTCTCTAGCAGCACCTTTAGCAATGAAAACCATGAATAAGCAGAGCTATCACATTTTTATTGCACCTCAGAAAAGGCCGTAATGTTTCTGACCCATAAAGAAGAGTGATGGTGTGTGTGTGTGTGTGTGTGAGTGACTGACCCGACGTCTCGTCCACCCGCTCCTCTATGGTGTGCTCTCTCTGATGGACCCACTCGCCATTGCACTTGAAGTAGATCTGAGCAGCAGGTGTGGCCGTGCAGTAGAGATTGACAGCCTTGTTCTTGATGATGTAAGCATCCTCCGGCTCCAGCAGGAAGTGTGGGAGGGGCTCAGGAGGGTCGCTGGGGAAGGTCTCCGGCAGCTCACCCAACCCCAACAGGAAGTCATCATCACCTGGGAAAAAACACAGATAACATGTGAGTGGGAAATGCAGCATAGCGTACTGCTTTTTGATGCGTTTCACAATTTCAATTAGATGATAGGTTTGCAAATCAGCAATTCCAACACGTCTGGCGTTCAAAAGCTTGATGGCAGTAAGATTTTTGAAAAAATAAAATAAAATACTTTGATTTAGCATAGATGTATGAAAGTGATCATTTTAATTTACATTTTGAAATATATTACAACATAAAAGTTATTTTAAATTGTACTAATATTACACAATATTACTAATCAAAACTGATATTTTAATTTACATTTTAAAATATATTACAACATAAAATATATTTTAATTTGTAATCATATTTCATAATACTACTACTCAAAAGTGATATTTTAATTTTAGTGCTGTCAAACGATTAATCACGATTAATCACATCAAAAATAAAAGTTTTTGTTTATATAATCTCTGCGTGTGTGTTCTGTGTATATTTATTATGTATATATAAATACACACACATGCATGTATATATTTCAGAAAAATATGTTATGTTCATATATTAAATAGATGTATATATAAATTATATTATTATAAATATATACATGTAAATGCATGTAAATATTTTCATATCTACTCTATGCAGGGCTCTACGCTTACTTGGAGCACGGTCAAAAATTTAGGAGCACCTTCTAATCAGTAATTAAAAGTTCTGATAAAAAAATGAACCTACCCATTACGAGGTGATATTTGACTGATTGATTTACAGGGAATTTTGTTTTTACCATTCTAATGGCATTTTTCTAACTTTATTAAAAGTATATCGACTTTTATCAAATTCAAAAAATATATTTGTAAGCTTTTAAACATTTCTAATTAAAACAGCAGAATAAAAAGTAGAATAAATAGAATAAGAATAAGTTACCAATCAAATGAAAACAGTGTTTAAGAAATAAATTTGTACTACAGAGGTGGCACAGAAGAGCTCACAAGTGGCTTGTAGGTGTATTTTCAGACGTTTAATGAGGCTCAGAGGTCGCATGAGTGCAATTAAATTTATAAACTCATGTTGAGGTTAATGTTTTAAATATAAAATTTTGAATATAGAAATATTAAATGATTAAACTAAAACTCCCAGCAGGTGGCGGCAAATCACTGATTTGATCACTGAATCATTCATTCAATTGATTCGTTCGTAGGGCTGATTCATTCAGGAACGAAGCATGTGACTGTCTTTATGAATGGGTAATTGAATCATTGACTCACTAGATTCGGTTAAAAACGCAGTTCATTCATAAACTAAACACCGCTGTGTTTGAATGGAGACGCGCAGCGGCTCAGCTGTTACTTTGTTTCAAACTATTTTCGTTGAGGAAATAGAGCAAAATAAGGCAATAGTGTAGTAGTCAGACAATATAAGTCACTTAATATTAACTTCCTTTTTAATGTACTGTTGTATTAAATCAATATCACATTTGCAAACTCCCTTAATAATCATTAAAAGCTGTCACTCCTCTTAGTTCATCACGATCTCACAAAACTCCATTATAATCAACGCAGATCTCTACACTGCACAGTGAATCTCTTATTTACACTCCGTCTGCACTTTGTTTGTTATAATGAGAGGATATGTCTGTGATGCATTACTCAACGCTGCAAAAACAAGTTGTAAGTACGTTAGAAACCTTTGAAGCTCCCTCAGCGCAAACACAAATATGCTGATTGTGTCAGTCGCACAGGTGCTCCTAAATATTTTTCCATAGTCGCACGCAGTAATTTTCAATCGCAAATGCGACTGAAATGGTCGCACTGTAGAGCCCTGCTATGTGTGTGAATTTATACATAATATACACAGTACACACACACATATTATGTAAACAAAAACTTTTAGTTTGGATGCGATTAATCGTTTGACAGCACTATTTAATTTACATTTTAACATTTATATTGTAGTATACAAAGTTATTTTAAATTGTAATAATATTTCACAATATTACTACTCAAAAGTGATATTTTAATTTACACTTTAAAATATATTACAATATAAAACAGTTATTTTAAATTGTAATAGCATTTTACAGTATAACTATTAACAGTTATTTTAAATTTCAATAAAATTTATTTTGATTGGTGGTGTACATATAATTGAAACACTGTATAAAATGAGTATAAATTAGTTTTAGAATAGATAACACATCTCTCAGTATTGCAGAATAAACTTTTGCGACAAAAATCCCCATTACGCCAATTTATTCACAAATGTCAGTTTTCTCAGAGCCTCTTATACTGTAATTTGTGTCTACTGAGCTCGTTTGGGGTCCGGAGAGGCTTCACAAGCAGAAACTGGTGCAGGCCTGTTTTTGGGTCTCATTATGAAACAGGATCTCACAGTTGTCTCTAACTGATCCCTGGTTAATGGAATAACTGCTGCTTATTTTTAGCTCAAGTTCAAATAAACATGACGTTGTGAGACCTCTGACGTTCTCCCTTACTCTCCCTCTATCATTCAACATCTCTGCTTCAAATAAACAGACAAATAAATCAATGAACAGATGGATAAATAAATGAACAAACAAACAAATGAATGAATGAATCAATGAACAAACATGAATGGATGAATTAACAAATTAATGAACGTGAATGAACAAAAAAAAAATCACTGAAAATAAGAATGAACAAATCAATGAACATTACAAAGTAATGAATGTACAAATAAGAATGGATAAATTAATAAATTAATTCACTGACCTGAAATCCACTGAACATAGGAATGAATAAAGGAATCAGTCAACAAACTAATAAACAAAAACACAGAAATAGACTAAAGAACAGAATGAATAAAACTAATGAATGAACAAATGAACCTGGATGAATAAATGAATGAACAGACAAAACAACAAACATGTTACAAATGTAAAATGAATGAAAGAATGAATGCACAAATGAGCAAACCAGAACCTATGAATGAACTAAATAACAAATTAATATGAGAATGAACAAAAATCAATGAACATATGAATAAATTAATGAATTAATCAAAAGTTAATCAATGAAAGAACACACAAATGAACAAATAAGCTAATGAATGAACAAATGAATTAATGAACGAACAGACAAAAAACAAACATGACTGATTAAAGTAAAGTAACGACTGATTAAAGTAATGAATGAATAAATGAACAAATAAATGAGCAAACTCATGAAAGGAATAAATGAATGAACTAATAAACAAAATGAACAAATGGACAAAAATAAATGAGCAGAATGAACAGATGAATCATACAACAAATTAATGAATCAAAGGACAATGGTCAAGGGAACTGAAATAAACTAATGAATGAACAAATGAACATGTCTGAATAAATGAATGAACAGACAAAAGAACAAACGTGTTAAAGTAATGAAAGAACAATTAAAGATATGATCAACTAATGAAAGAATGAACAAATGATTCAATAAATGAAATTAATAAACTAATAAACAAACTCATCAAACTAATGAACCAAAGAGAACATAAATCGACAAATGAACAGAACAACAAAGAAACTAATAAATGAACAAATGACCATAACAGAATAAATGAATGAAGAGACAAAAGAATAAACACAGAAACTAACAAAGTAATGAAAGAATAAACAAATTACAGAATAAATTAACAAATCAACTAATATCCTATCTAATAAATCAACTAATGTATGAGCGAATGAATGAAAATCAATCAATATATGAATTAATAAATGAATAAATCAATAAACTAATGAATCCAAGAACACAGAAATGAGCATAACAACAAATAAACTAATGAATGAACAAATGAACATGACTGAATAAATGAACAGACAAAAGAAGAAACATATTAATAATGAATGAATAAATGAACATGAACAAATATGAACAAACTCATGAAAGTATAATCAAATGATGGTACAAATTAATAAAAACTCTAATAAACTAATGAACGAATGAATGAACAAAATACACGTACATAAATGAACGGAAAAATCAATCAACAAACTAATGAATCAAAGACATAAACAGACAAGAGAACAGAACAACAGGTAAACTAATGAATGAACAAATGGACATGAATGAAAAGACAAAAGAACAAGCATATGAACCACCAAAATAATGAACTGATAAATGAACATATGAACAAATAAATTAAACTAATGAAGAATGAACAAAAGACAAAATAAATAAATGAATGAACAAACACTTGGTTGAACTGATGGACTGATCAGTTAAAATCACTCCAGTTTATGTCTGTAGCCCAATTTGACTTCCAGCATAAATACAGAGATCTTCAATATTACACAGACACACACATGCACATAATGGATGGATAGTAACCCAGGACGCATCGATCCCTGGACTCTTCGATACATATACCAGATACTAACATTACACTAACACACACACACATGCGGCACGAGCGTCAGATTATTATTGAATGCCTCCATTAGATGCCCGCTGACCCGTCCGATGGCACGCAGTCCAGCTCATAACTCTTCTCTGACTGTCTCACACACACAGAGCTGCTTTCACCCCAAATTAACACTCTGTAGGGTACATTACCTTCCCTTAATGGGTCACGGCACAGCCATGCTATCTAATGATGGGTCGAGGGCCACGTCTGTTTTGTTTGGGTCTGTGTCGTGTTTGCAGATGTTATTATGAGACAAATGATCTGAGATGATTCATTTATTTAAATCCCAGATTAATCTTATACACACAAACAGTCTCTCTGTTATTTACTCTATTAAAACACACAAACAAAACTGATACTCTTCAAATAAAAGGTCTGAAACCTATGTAAAGTAGGGGTGGGAATCTTTAGGCACCTCACGATCCAGTGTGATTCAATTCTGGGAATCATGACTCAATTATAAAATGATTCTTGACTTACTTTTCTTTTTCTTATTATGGGTTCATTGAATACCAAATGTAAACTATTAAACTTATATATTTACTTATAAATATATAACACAATATAGCTTTAAAACATAAAAGCAAACATACATTTCAGACAAGAATGGATGAATGAACAAATGAATGAATATGTGAATGAACAAAAATCAGTGAACATATGAATAAATATGAATCAATCAAAGAGCAAACATATTACAAATTAATTACAAATTATAAAGTAGTGAATGAAATGAACAGACTAATGCAAGAATGAATGAATGAATGAACAAGTAGGTGAACAAACACAATTTAAACAAGAAGGAATAAATCTACAAATTAATGAACAAACAAGAATGACTGAATCTACGAACAAGTGAACAAAAAAAAATTGGAATAAATCCATGAACGAACAAACAAACAAGAATGAAGGAATTAATCTACAAACTAATGAACAAACAAGAATTAATGAATCTATGATCACGTGAACAAACAAGAATAAATGAGTGAATCTATGAATCAACAAACAAATAAAAATGAAGGATTGAATCTATGAACGAATTAACAAACAATTGAACAAACAAGAATGAAGGAATGAATCTATGAATGAACGAACAAACAAGAATGAAGGAATGAATCTATGAACAAATGAACAAACAACTGAACAAACAAGAATGAAGGAATGAATCTATGAACAAATGAACAAACAACTGAACAAACAAGAATGAAGGAATGAATCTATGAACAAATGAACAAACAACTGAACAAACAAGAATGAAGGAATAAATCTATGAACAAATGAACAAACAACTGAACAAACAAGAATGAAGGAATAAATCTATGAACAAATGAACAAACAAGAATGAAGGAATGAATCTATGAACAAATGAACAAACAACTGAAGAAACAAGAATGAAAGAATGAATCTATGAACAAATGAACAAACAACTGAACAAACAAGAATGAAGGAATGAATCTATGAACAAATGAACAAACAACTGAACAAACAAGAATGAAGGAATAAATCTATGAACAAATGAACAAACAACTGAACAAACAAGAATGAACAAACAAATATGAACAAATGAACAAACAAGAATGAATGAATGAATCTACGAACGAATGAACAAACAAGAATAAAGGAATGAATCTATGAATGAACAAACAAACAAGAATGAAAGAACAAATCTATGAACAAATGTACAAACAAGAATGAAGGAACAAATCTTCAAACTAATAAACAAACAAGAAGAAATCAATTTATGATTGCATGAACAAACCAAGAATGTAGTAACGAATCTATGAATAAATGAACAAACAATGAACAAACAAGAATGAAGGAATTAATCTATGATCGCATGAACAAACAAGAATAAATGAAAGAACTAAAAACAAACAAGAATGAAGAAATTAATCTATGAACAAATGAACAAACAAGAATAAATACATGAATCTATGAATGAGAAAACAAACGAGAATGAATCTATAAATAAATAAAAGAACAAAGGAATGAACAAATGAATGAATACATGAAATGAATGAATATGTGAATGAACAAAAAGCATTAATTTGGAAAGCTTAACAGTCAAAGCACTCGTTTCTCACATCCTGTGCAATGAAGTTTTTAGAATTGAAACACAATCTATTTTTTTCTCCCACCCCTAACAGAAAGTATGTAAAGGTCAGAGAGAAGGTGGAAAATCGTCACAGAAAACTAAATTATGGTAGAAGAAACCTTGACTAACATTATAAGGGACAAATGAAATGCTCCTGGAGTGCAGAATAAGTCCTCTGAAAGCTCTCTCTTTCTCTGGCGGTTCTCCAGTGCTCTTCTCACCATCTCTCCTCTCAGGTGCCAGAGGGTCCAGCGCTGGTTCAGATGATTAACTCTCTTAATAATGGGGCTTAAAGACCAAGCTGGGACCTTTCACACAACGAGTGAGCGCGAACGGGGTCACGTTTATTAGCTTAACCTTCCGGAGCGTGTGAGTGTATTATTGATGAACAATGAACGGTCCACTACTGCAGGAATATTCCAGGTTAAACACAACTTAACCTCTATCAATGGCATCTGATACGCACCGTCAACTACTACAGAAAATAATCCCTCCATTTGTCAAAACGAGCAGAAATCATGTTTACACCAATGAATTTCTAATGGACGTCTATGGGCCAAAACATTCTGGAGGGAATCAGTTTTAATCTCTCTATCGCACATGGCTGCCTTCGAGTTTGTCCAAGATTATTCAGACAAGCTGCTGCTTCATTAAATGGCAGAAATGATATGAATGCAAATAAATGAAAAATTAAAAATAATAAAAATCAAAAATAAAAATCAGAGAGACAGATAATTACATAAAAATAAATAAACAATGAAGAAAAAGTATTTATGCAATGGCATTAGAAAAAGAATGCAAAAATCATATTAATGTCATTTAATATCTATCTATCTATCTATATATATATATATATATATATATATATATCTATATATATATATATATATATATATATATATATATATATATATATATATATATATATATATATATATATTAATCAAATTAACTAACATTATTTTAAAAATTCACAAGTCTCTTTACCCTTACAAAAATTATCACGAGTGTCAGAATTTTAAACAAATGAATAAAAAAAAAAAAAGGATCTCAAGTACTAATAAGAAAAAGAATGCAAAATTGATCAGTATATCAGTATGACTTTACCATTACAAAATAATACCATAAGCATCCGAATAAGTAATAAACAACCAAACAAACAAACTCAAGGCTTTAAGTATTAAAGGGTTACCCCACCCCAAAATGAAATTTTTATCATTAATCACTTACTCCCATGTCGTTCCAAACCCGTAAAAGCTTCGTTCGTCTTTGGAACACAATTTAAGATATTTTAGATGAAAACCGGGAGGCTTGTGTTTGTCCCATTGACTGCCAAACAATTATCACTGTCAAGGCCCAGAAAAGTATGAAAAGCATCATCAGGATAGTTCATCTGCCATCAGTGGTTCAATCTGAATTTTATGAAGCTACGGCAATACTTTTTGTACGCAAAGAAAATAAAAATAACGAATTTTTTTCAACAATTCATCTCCTCCGAGTCACCGTAGCACCATTTTGGAGATTATCCACTGAACGCAAGCAGCGTATGCTCTTCTGTGTCAGCCGCAACACAAGGATATGTTTTCTATGTGTATTTACGCTTTGATTTGAAAATAGCGCATCCTTGTGTTGCGGCTGACACAGAAGAGCGTACGCAGTTTGCGTTCAGTGGATAATCTCCAAAATGGCGCTACGGTGACTCGGAGAGACACAGAGGGGACGAATTGTTGAAAAAAAAGTCATTATTTTTATTTTCTTTGCGTACAAAAAGTATTCTCGTCGCGTCATAAAATTCAGATTGAACCACTGATGGCAGATGGACTATCCTGACAATGCTTTTCATGCTTTTCTGGGCCTTGACAGTGATAATTGTTTGGCAGTCAATGGGACAGTCACAAGCCTCCTGGTTTTCATCTAAAATATCTTAAATTGTGTTCCGAAGACAAACGAAGCTTTTACGGGTTTGGAACGACATGGGGGTAAGTGAATGACAAAATTTTCATTTTGGGGTGGAGTAACCCTTTAATGCAATATCACAAAACTATGCAAAATCAATGTCAATATATATAATATTATCATTAATAATCAGATGAATCAATATTCATTATATTATTACACATATTATTTACAAATATTGACTATTTACTCACAGAAAGTACCACAAACAAACAAATAAATAAATAAAGTTGTGTATAAAGATGGTCTCTACTCTAACAGAAATAAAACAATGAATGAATGAATGAATGAATGAATGAATGAACGAAAGAATGAATGAATAACTGCATCAGCACAGCTCTAATCATATGTTTATTTGCAGTGTTGCTTGTATCCCTGCTTGACTTCTATGGTAGCAAACATATGGACAAGTCAAAATCCATGTCGGTCAAACTCAAGAGCATTCCACAGATGCTGTCCATAAACATTATGTCAAAAAATAACCCAGAATATTCCTTTAATAAGAGCAAAGGCAATTAATGCGACCATAGATCAAACAGAAACGACACACGGCACTCCATCAGCACTCCAGCAATTCACGTTATCAGTGTATGTGTGTGTGTATTAGACACAAAGTCAAGGAGAGGCAATGCAGCGTGGATGAGCTCTTATAATCAACAGTGTTTATCACTCGTCCCCAGACTCATCATTTACACACCGCACTATGATAAACATCACGTTTAATTACTGACCCAGCGTGAGGACACACATCGCCAAGAGCAGCCGGCACTTCAAAGCTATCAGGAGCAACCAGACCGAGCCGCATATATGTGTGTGTGTGTTTACACCATGTTCAATAATCAACCCAACACATGCTCATTTAAATACAGACAATAGCTGTGTTTGTTCTAATGAACACTCATGTGAACACTCATCCATCATACACGACACACACACCACACATACACACACACACAAACACACGACTAAAGCTCAGCTGGACTCTATCTGACACACACGTTTACTTGCCTTTGATTTCTATTGTTGTTAAATAAGCTCATTATAATTACTATAGACTGACCTGAAGCATAAAATACTCATGGACATTTAAAATAGGTAAAATTCAATTAATAATAATTATACCAAGCATAACTTAAAAAAATAATAATAATAATAATAATAAAATCCTTAGAAACTAGTTGAAATAAATGTATGTATGTATTTATTTATTTATTTTAAATTTCAGTTAATGTGTTTTTATTTTAGGTAACTTTTTTTATTTTTATATATATTTCCTATTTTATTTTTATTATTATTTAATGGTTTATTTAACTATAAAAACCCTGTTCTGGGTTTGGCTGTGTGATGCTCGGCCTCGTTCATCGTTCATAAAACAATGAACATTAACTGTTTTGTAGAATTTAATATGACAACTTGCATGCAAAGAGATTTTATGAATGTTTTACACAGAAATGTGTTCTGCTTGTGTTTCATGAATGAAATTATAGAGGCTGATAAATGCAAAGAGTGACACTGGAGCTATTAAAAACCGACTCTCTCTGTGTCTCTGTGTACATAACATTCATATGTTTTGGAAAAGTCTGCACAGTGTAATTTAGTAACTGCAGTTTTAAACTGGGACCAGATGCAGTGTATACCAACACACACACACACACACACACACACACACACAGAAGATGCAGTGACAGAGGGCTGTTTTCCATCCTCATTATCTGTGACAAGAAAAACGGCTGTCAGCACCAACTCCACACTCTCAAAACATGAACATCAATACAAACAAAGATGAACTCCCTCATTCCATCAGACAGTGAACTCACAAAGCTCAGAGTTCCTCTGAAAAACCCATTTCAGATTGCGCATTACAAACGAACGCTCAACTAAAAAAAATAACAGATGCAGAGAATGGAAGTGAGCAGAAGAACTTCACAGTAAATGTTGCATGTCACGCTTCAGAGTTTAACAAAAGCGTTCACTGTTACCTAGATGATGAGAAACAGATGGAATTGTGGGTAAATTGTCAAACTTACACCTGTACTGCAGTTTAAAAATTAAGCATGAAGAAATACAGTTTTTATAAACAAAATATAGACTTCTCATGTTGTTCCAAACTCATATGTATAGAAGCCCATGTAAGCGACGGAATAAAAAAAATCAACAAGGTAATTTTGACTTTATATTTTAAAATACAGACTTTTTCCTCGCAATTCTGAGATGCAAACTCAGACTTCTTTGGATTGCTCGCAATTCTGAGAAAAAAAGTCAGAATTACGAGATATAAAATCAGAATTCAGACTTTTTTCTTGCAATTACAAGTTTACATCTCGCAATCCTGACTATTTCTCAGAGTTTATATCTTGTGATTTTTAAAATTTTTTTCTCCGAATTCTGATTTTATATCTCGCAATCTTGCGATTTTGACTTTTTCCCTCAATACTAATTTTATACCTTGCAATTACAACTTTTTTCTGAGAATTTTGATTTTACATCTCGCAATTCAGACTTTTCTCCTCTGTACACTCAGAATACTTCTCGCAATCCTGACTTTTTTCTCAGAATTCTAAATTTATATTTTGCGATTTTTTTAATTACCTTTTTTATTTTTTATCCTGTGGAAGAAACAAGCTTCCTATCATATGAATTTCTGTCTTCTGCAGAACACAAAAGAAGACATTTTCATGAATATTTCAACAGTGTTGTTAAAAAAAATCCCCTTTGATATGAACTCCATTGACTTCTACTGTAAGGACAAAAAAAAAAACACTGTGTTTTAGGTAAACTACCCCTTTAAGATCAACAAAAATATAATAGTGCACAGGGGAAAGAAATGACAAAAAGGCTCAGTTGAGCTCTCCAAATCACCACAGTTACTGTGCAACCGCTTGAAAGTTTCATTTGCAACAGATTTTAAGGAACATTAACTGTTGTAACTATGGTATTTTGGCTGAAATATTGGTTGCCATGGAAAATGTTTGCAAAGCATGGCTCTATTCTGGCATGAATCTCAAAGGTCATTCCAGAACATGATTTGTGTGTGTCTCCAATACCACAGCACTTCACGAATACTCATTTTAAAACTCATTCCAACTTTAAAAAGCATTTAGGCTGCTGGTATCTTAACATCTGATCAACAAACTAACCAGGGAGCTGAATTTATAAAACACACAGTTTTGCATTACAAATCTGACTTTCATCTGTGTGTGATATTAAAAGATATTAAATATTCAAGAAACACACAGACAAGATTAGACCAGAACATCACAAATCCAGCCCAAAATAAACTCTCCCCATCCTACAGCAAGATAAACTCCAGTGTTCAATAAATAGTTACATTTATGAGCAATAAAGTATAATAAAAATGCTAATTTTTAAGTCATCTGTTCATATCATGTCAGTGTTACTGTTCTTACATTGGTTTAACATTTA
Source organism: Spinibarbus caldwelli (assembly GCA_039654775.1). Taxonomy (NCBI): domain Eukaryota; kingdom Metazoa; phylum Chordata; class Actinopteri; order Cypriniformes; family Cyprinidae; genus Spinibarbus; species Spinibarbus caldwelli. Next base: position 5,214,212 of record CM077222.1, on the reverse strand, counting down.
CATTAAGTTCCTAAAAAAAGAGGAGAAAGAGGATGACACATTTGACACCTGTCAATCATACTCTCTTTATGGAGGGATACTGTTACAGTAGATGAATTTGACAGATGAGGCATTTTTGTGTCTACAGCTACAGATTTTATTGCATATTCAATCAAATAAATCACATTGTTTGACTTAAAAGCATGCTGAGATACTATATATATATATATATATTCTGTATGCGTGTTACATAATATATTATATACTAGCTTGTATTATATAATATTTCATATATAATACATCTTTCTGCAGAGGCAAGGACTCTCACTCTTTCCTGTCATTTTTTCACTCGCTCTTCCTCTAACTGAAAGATTGAGTGTCGTATGCAAACCCCAGCTGAACTCAGACTCAAATGAATAAGTCCTACATTTTTCCATCAATATTACAGACCGAGAACATCCACCGATACTCCCGTCTGCTTCGGCAAACACCGCCAGATGTTATTAAAGAGGTCATTTCTACAGCTTTTTAATTATGTTATTTTTATTTCCATTTATAAGTCCACTTACAGTGTTAGTCAAGGTTTCTAGCACATAATTAAATTTTTCATGAATATTTTCCATCCTCTCTTTGATCTATGTGGTCGAACAGGCTGCTTTTGTTACTGTACCTTCTATAAAGTTTGTATGAATGAGACATTTTTACAGCTGCGTTTCTGTTTCAAGCTTGTCTAGTACATTGAACTGTTTATTTCAAAAGTGTTAGGTATTTCATTTTTTTTTCATAATAAGACGATAATGTAGACGCTCCTGGAATAGTCATGCGTGTGTGTTTTAGCCTATGCAGGGTCGGTAACCTAATTACTGTCACGATTCACACATGGAGCATGGGAACGAAGGAGCGAGGAGACGAGGAGTAATGCAAATTCACACAGTCTTTAATGAAATCAAATGCCAAGGAACATGGAGAATGCAGGAGACAAGGAGTGACGTTTAACACCGGACGCTCGAGACAGGGAAACACAGGGCTTAAATACCCTGGAGTAAATTAGACAATAATAACACACAGCTGAAACTAATAATGAAGACAGGAACAGGAAGACCAAATATGGACAGATGAAACACGGGGAAAACGTGGAAACACAACACAAGTGTGACATAACTCCCCCTTCCTGGAAGGTGCGTCCCGTACCGTACAACATCTAACGGGGAGGGGGGGTGGGCGCTCTGGAGGCCTCTAGGGACAGGGTTCCAGGACGGAAGGCCTCCAGGGCGGCGCCCGTTCCGGGACCCAAGGCGGAGCAGGGAGCTTGGGCAGCCATGGCGGATCAGGGGACTCGGGAGGCCACAGCGTATCAGGGGACTCGGGAGGCCACAGCGGATCAGGGGACTCGGGAGGCCATGGCGGCTTAGGGGACTCGGGAGGCTATGGCGGATCAGGAGACTTGGGCGGCCATGGCAGAGCAGGAGACTCGAGAAGCCATGGCGGATCAGGAGACTCGGGAGGCCATGGCAGATCAGGAACTGCCTCCGACGCCGTGGCCCCAGCCCCCGCCCCCACCCTTCCTGGGCTTAACGAAGGATCTGCAGCTCTAACATGACTGTGGTCAGGGGCTGGAGCCTGCACTGGACTCTGGTCTGGGGCTGGAGCCTGCACTGGACTCTGGTCAGGGGCTGGAGCCTGCACTGGACACTGGTCAGGGGCTGGAGCCTGCACTGGATACTGGTCAGGGGCTGGAGCCTGCACTGGACACTGGTCAGGGGCTGGAGCCTGCACTGGACTCTGGTCAGAGGCTAGAGCCGACACTGGAGCGAGCTCTGGGGCTGGAGCCGACACTGGAGCGAGCTCTGGGGCTGGAGCCGACACTGGAGCAAGCTCAGGACGAGTGGGCACTGGAGGGTGCTTTCGAGGAACGGACACTGGAGGGCGCTCTGGAGGTGCGGGATCTGGAAAGTGCTTTCGAGGAGCAGGAACTGGCTTAGGAGCGGCGGCCGGTGGGGTTGACTTGGGAGTGGCCGGCAGGCTGGGGAGAGCCGTGGCCTGCGGGCTTGAGCGAGCCGCGGGCGGCGGGCTTGACATTGGAGCGGCCGGCAGGCTTGATTGCAGAGCAACAGGTGGACTTGATCGCGGAGCGGCCAGCGGGCTTGAGAGAGCCACGGCCGGCGGACTTGACTGATGAACGGCCGGCAGACTTGCCTGATGAACAGCCAGCAGACTTGACTGATGAACAGCCAGCAGGCTTGACTTCGGAGCGACCGGCGGGCTGGTTCTGGATCGGGGCAGGACACTCTCCAGACACCGGAGGATCCCTTCCCTCCAGCGTTGGCCCTTGGTGTCTGGGAGGTCCACGGGGCGATGGTAGTTGGGCCCCGATCCAGAACAGAGAGTTTATGGTGGCGTCATCCAATGCCGTTTTTGCAGCGAGCCTGCAGAATTCCCAGGCGTACTCCACAAATGGGAGATCTCTGCGGGCTAGGGTGGAGAAACGAGTGGTGGTTTCCATAGCCGCGGGGGAAAAAAAAGGAAAAAATGGGAAACAAACACGGGGAGAAGGAGCGCCGCTTACTTTTGGTTTTGGTCCGGTGTTCTGTCATGTTTCACACATGGAGCACGGGAACGAAGGAGCGAGAAGACGAGGAGTAAAGCAAATTCACACAGTCTTTAATGAAATCAAATTCCAAGGAACATGTAGAACGCAGGAGACAAGGAGTGACGTTTAACAACGGACGCTTGAGACAGGGAAACACAGGGCTTAAATACACTGGAGTAAATTAGACAATAATAACACACAGCTGAAACTAATAATGAAGACAGGAACAGGAAGACCAAATATGGACAGATGAAACACGAGGAGAACGTGGAAACACAACACAAGTCTGACAATTACACTGCCGTCTAAAATATGAATTTGGACCAAATTCTACTACAGCATTGCAAAAAATATATTTCATTGCTTTGCATTCTTTCGAGAAGCCCTCACAAAACTTTTGCATTCACTCTGAAAACCCCTTTGCGTTCCCCTTAGAAAAAGTTAGTGTACTGTATGCTTGCAAAACTTCTGAAAGTTAGGTTTCTTGGGGGAACGCAAACAGTTTGTGAGCAAAGGTGAGAATGCAACATTTTCACACAGAATTCATTAAATACGGAAAACTATCAGGTAAAACCTAATAAAATTATCAGGTTATTTTCCTGCTGAAAACACATCTTAAATCATTTTAAACAGGTTTGCTGGTCTTAGCTGGTCTCGCAGCCTGTTCAGACTGGTCTTTTGGAAGATTTTGGGCATATTGTAGTAGTTTGAATGGGAGATATAGCGAGCATGATATAGGGAGGAAAACTGTGATTTAAAATGCAAAATAAATAAATAAATAAATCTAGATTTGCTTTGCTTTTCTGTAGGTCTGCAGAATTTGGCCAAAATAAATTAATATATATGTAAATAATAAACAAAAATAATGATAATTATACAAAAATACTAAGAAACAAAATATATCACTATTGCAATATATTTAAGAAATTACTCATATTTAATAATAATTTTATTTGACATTACAACTGTAAAATTACAATAATAATATTTATAGCTGTCAATTTCTTCATTAAACCAACAAACCTTTATTTTGATGGAAAAGCATAGGGAGAAAATCAACATCTCTTTGGTTGATGAGCTTCTCATTACATTCCCATGCAGCACATATTTTTTTTAAAATTAAACCGCAGCCTTTGTGATTTGATAATCGCACTAAGCCATATCGCATTTTCGGCTTTAATTAATTGTGCTGTCCAACTGGGATACCATCTTAAACCAGCTAAGACCAGCAAACCATCCTAAACTGGCTTAAGCAGGTTTTTTTTCTGCAGGGATTTATGCTTAATGTATCATATATTTGCTGTTGCCTATGTAGCGTGTTCTAAATCACCCACTTAGAAGGTTGCATATCAGTTAGGATGCTGCCTATTTAGGCAATAGGCAGATCACTAGGTTTTGGAACACAGCCGTAAGTCTCTATATGCTGAGTGAAATGATAAGACTGAATTAAAACCAGAGAAGCTGTGTGACTCACTGCGAATCGAGTCTGAGGGCAGCGCTGTGTGTGAATGTGGGCCGTGACAGAGTTTTGATGAAGATGATGATGAAGTATTTCCATCCTGACTTCCTGTCAGTGTAGCATTAGTGCAAGCGGTAACATGTCCTCAATCCATGAGCTTCCCTGGAGTGGATGCTGGCAACTAGACATCACACACACACAGTTCCACACGGATGGACACACTGCAGTACGACACAATAACAAGCATGACTGGGATTCACAGAGAGACAGAGATGAGAACAGAACTCCAAGTTTTCCTGCGCCATCGCTTATCAAAGCCGTGAGCTCTGGAAAAGAAAACCCCTATTGAGTTACTGTCAATCACTTTCTTGAACTTACACTCTTGGAGAAACATACCACACTAATAAGGCCTGCAGCACCTCGATAAATCCATCACTGTGTCGACACGACACACACACACACACACACACACACACACACACACACACACACTCACTAGAACTGGAGTCAACCTTTAAAGAGATCATACTGTACACTTGTTTTAGGTAAGGGTACAGTTTTTATCCACTTTTTTATGGTTTTGGTCTCATTAAACTGGCCATTTTTGCTACTGTACCTTTAAGACTTGCATTAACTTCCTACACGTGCATGTGAAATTAGTTAATACAGTGATATGCAAATGTGGGCAGTCTTATGCTAATGTAATCATTAATCTGATCTCATAACAGTGAAATATTACCCATCACTCTTGTTGCATCACAATATTTTATCTGTATAATGTCACACAGCATTATTGCACCGTTCATAATTTGCTTTATCTACCTGAATGTAGGATTCACTGGATGCACAACCCCATTAAAATGGGTTGAAAAAAAATCTGACATCACTTACTCCCCCTTTATGCATATTTTGATGAATGCTGGAGTCTAAACAGCATTTTGAATTGGTTTAGATTAACATTGGAAGTGAGTAAAAGACTACAGCACTATGATTTTTTGGCTGGACTGTTCCTTTAAGCTGTACCATTTAAGCTGTTTAAGCTGTACCTGTACCATTGATTTTAATGGAGCAAAAATTGATGAGCATTGTAGAAAAGTCTCTAAATATGTAATTTTGAATCCAATGATGTCTGCATTGGGAGTCTATCAAAGCATCATAAACACTATTTTGAAGAACACAAATCACACACAAAATAGATTTTAGCACAATATATTGACAAAATAAGTAGTAACTGAAATTTATTACATATTACCATATCTGAACATTTTTATTATATATTAGAATTTAATAGGGATGCTCAGATCCGCCCTTTTCGCCCTCTGATACTGATTCTGATACCTGGGGTTCAGTATTGGCCGATACCGATCCGATATCAGCCCAGTTTTTTTTTGTTTTAAATTAAAGTAGAATTTCTATACCTCTGTGTGTGGAACTGATAAACACTCTCACAAACTACTAAATATAGACCAAAAATAGCATCTTATCAGTAAGTGAGTCAGATGTTCATTCAGAGATTCAGTGAGTAATTCTTTAGACCGATTCCAAGTTTATGAATCATGAGTTTGAGTTTATGAGCAGGAGTTATTTGATATGAATCAGACAACACTGATCATATGGAAGCTTGTGGGAAAACAAACTCAGAATTGTGAGAAATAAACTCAGGATTGCTAGATATAAGCTCACAACAGAATTGTGAGATGAAAAGTCATAATTACTGTTTTTATTTTAAATTTTTGGACAGGAAAAAAAAAACAGAATTGCGAGATGTAAACTCAAAATTTTGTGAAAAAAGTCAAGAATTGCATGATGTAAACTCAGAATTGAGTTATAAACAATTGCAATTGCAAGAAAAAAGTCCAAATTCTAAATTTACCTCTTTCAATTCTGCCTTTTTTTTTTTCTTCTTGCAATTAAACCTCCGTTTAATCTCGGAATTCTGTTCTCAGAATTGCAAGAAACAAAGTCTGAAATGTGAGTTATACACAGGATTTTGTCCTGTTTTTGAGTTTTCAAGTGAATGAAAAGATAAGTAAAATAAAATATCAAAACACTGACTAAAAAGATTACATATGTTTAACTTCATGTCATGCAACCATTAACCAACATCAGAGAACCATCAACATGCAAATGTGTGGCTAAATTATTAAAACATTAAATTCAAATCCCTGTGGGCACTTCAAGTAAATATTTTGGTTCAAAGAGGTTCAGCTGACAAAATAATTTAGGAATCCCTGACCGACACAATAACGTGAGGTAGTTTGATTTCACACTAAAAATGAAACTGAAAAAAATGAAATGAGAAAAAACATGAAAAAGTGGAATGAGAAATGAAATTGTGTGCTGTTCACCAAACCTCAACCAAAGTGCCAAACAGATGTGCTGTATTTGTATTATTTTGCTGTAAAATCTAATCACATCCCATTCAGACTGCAAACTCGGATAAACAACTGAGGTGAAATATCATTTCTTCTTCCATAGGGCTGCACTGCTGGAAAACACAGTTACACTGAACTCTTATATTACTCTCAATAGAGCCAAGGAAACCTGGTTTCCACAATATGACCCCTTTAAAACCCGGTCAAGTGTTTCGATTTCACTCATGCTATCAGATGCACGCGTACAGAGGTCAGCGGCACAAACCGACGCCACATCCCGATAAAAATCGCACAATTTTACGCCAAACTCTCACGCCGTCGGTCCATTCATCATCTCTGCAGGCTACTCCCCAATTCTGTCAACGGAGGACCGGGTTCAAGACTTGGGTTATCGTCGTCATCATGAGTCTGCTATATACAGGATATGGGTCAGCCGAGAGTGAAGCGCAAAATAAACCCGGCCGGCTTTGATGGAGAGACTGCCGAGGGTTTTTAAAGCGACGCCGCTGCGAAGGCTTAGAGGAGTCTGGCTCCAGTGGCCTTGTAGAATCGGAGAAGGTTTTCCAAGCCTCTTCTGTCAGAGAGAAATGGAGGTTACACATCAGAGACACTACAGGACTGCCTGAGGGATTTAAGGACAAGCTCGATAACCTCTGATAACTTGTAAAAGTCCCACTTCTGAGATCTGAGTTACCTTGAAGGAGAGAGGTTAAAAGTGCACACTACAAAGTGTGTGTGTATCAGTGGCAACTTTGTATCTGGCTTTAATGGCACGACTGCAGCTGCACACGGCAGATGAAATCCCACATCACTTGTGGAGAAAATTCTCCAAACAACTCGACACCAAAACTTTCCAGATAAAAGCCTCTTTCCCCTTTCTTTCGCCCTCTAACTTCAGGAGGCCAGACTTTTTTGGGAGGAAAAATAATGTGGAAGGTTTTTGGAGTGGAAGATCCTCCTCGTCCTCCAAGATGCTCTTCTGCACGACCTCTCAAAAGCGTCGGTTTCACCCTGATACATGATCGGCATTACAAACAACTATAAATGATTAATTGCTAACCAACACATCTATAAATTATGGATGGCTTATTTAATTTTTCATGAATGATTTATTGGCCCTGTAGATGTCTGTTAAGCCTGACTCGCACCTGTTTAGTCACGCTCTGAATAAATCACAAATGCCTGTTATTATTCGGTAATCTTATTTTATTTTGTTTTATGCTAGCTCATGTTACTCAGCAGACGTTTCGAAATAAATTTGCATTTGATACGCAATCGACCGTTTCATGTCGACTACAAGTTTTAGATTTTGGAGTCTGGAAGTGTTATTTTGTGGCCTTCAGAGGCTCTGAGATGCTGTTCTTTTGAACTTTATATTCAACAAAGAATCCTGAGAAACAAATCTACCTCGGTTTCCACAAAAATATGAAGCGGCACGACTGTTTTCAACACTGCAATAATAAGAAATGTTTCTTGAGCAGCAAATCAGCATATTAGAATGATTTCTGAAGGATCTTGTGACACTAGAATGCTAAAAATTCAGCTTTGCATTAAAGGAATAAATTACATTTTAAAATATATTCACATAGAAAACAGTTATTTTAAATTGCAATAATATTTCATAATATTACTGTTTTTATTGTATTTATAACCAAATTAATGCAGCCTTTGTGAGCTGAAGAGCCTTCTTTCAAAAACATTTAAAAAAACTACCGACCCCAAACTTTTGACCAGTAGTCAACATAAACCAGCAATTACACCAACGTAGATCTTGCATACGCAACTGATAATTCAATGAATGTTCTGGGTTCAATAGAAAATTTGTTGATACATAGAAAAGCAAAACAAAGCTTTCGAAGTAATGCATTTATAATGGAAGTCAATGGGGCAAGACACTGCACTGAGATAAGCATTAAATACAAACCCATTCAACAGTATCACCACAAGACTTAAAACTTTAAACATGTTAACAAACATGAGACAAGTGTGATAAAATCACTCACTAACCAAACCTACTAACCTTACTAACCTAACTTTGTGTGCAAAGTATCTGATATTTCAACTGTTGTGACCATGTAAAGCCAGAAAATAAGTAATTTTCATATGACACATGCAGAAATATCATTAAAAAGATGTGACAACTATCTATTTTTTTTAAAGCAGTAAATAATTGCCAAATAAATAGTTAATCCACACAGAAAAGTAGCAAAAGAATGACTTAGAACACAAAATGTACTAAATTAATTTGAATCATATTAATACATTAATACGTATTGCCCCATAGGCTTCCATTATAATTCCACTATTACAAACAATTTTTGTTTGTTTTTATAAACTGATGATTGAGTCTAAATAATTTTTAGATGCTGTTGTTACAGCTTAGCTTGTATTAAACTCTGAAGATCCTTTTAAAAGGGAGGTAGATGTGAAGAAACTCAAACAGAGCTTTGAATGGCTGGATGGAGAAGATTCCTCACATCAGCAGCAGACAGGGATGTGAAGCGGCTTTTAATGCAAGGGCCACCGTGGAGCTAAAATCAAAAGAACAGTTTGTGTGTGCATGAGACTGATAGATGCAGGTATAACACATGTGATATCACATCAACGCAGATACACACACACACACACACACACACACACACAGAAACACACACTTTCATGTTTAAATACAGTACGTGTACACAAAATGCACACATCGACTTTCACTTATAACAATGACTGATTCAAAGTATTGTTTTAAATACACTGCAAAAAAAACAAAAATTCTTCCACAGTATTTTTGTCGTTTTCCAGTAGCCTACAAATTTCTAAACATTCTTAAATCAAGACACACCTACCCTTTAAAGCAAAATGACAAGATGTTAAGTTGTTTTCTGAATACTTTATCAAAGTTAGTGTGTTGCCAAATTTTTTCCAAATTTTCTCTTTGAAATACGATTTTCTTGACCAAATTTCCAGATATTTAGCTTGCTTAAGCTTAAACTCATTTAATTTTGATAAATTTTTCAGAATATAAGACATAGGGCCAGATTTACTAACAGCCTGCACCAGCGCAAACCGTCTTTTGGCGTTAAAATAGTACTGTCAGGATTTACTAAAGACGCGCAGTGAAGAATTAGCGCTGAAAAGGCGTGGACGCAGTTAATTTTGCATCTAAATTTACTGAATATGCATTTGTAGGAGTTTCCCTTTCAGATGAAAAATTTATGGGAGTAGAGTAATAAAATGAAGCACACAACCCGATGTACAAATGTTTGCACTCGTCAAATTATTGGTATTTGTGGTATTATTTAACGCCCCAAAAAAGCATGTCTTAAAGAAGGCAATAATTTGCGCTGCTTTTGGTAGATTGCATTGGTCATTATGGAAATGGTCTGTGTTTTTTCATGTGTGCATTGTCAGTAAATCACACACAGAATTATCCCCTCCCATCGGTGCTTTTATGGAATTGAGCTCTAACGCTAATTTGCCTTGTTTAGTACAACCCGAATTCCAGAAATGTTGGGATGTTTTTTAAATTTCAAATCACATGAACCAAACGAAAAATACGTCAAAGACGACCACGAACTCTTTTCCAGCTGCTAAAGAGTTCATGGTCGTCTTTGACGTATTTTTCGTTTAATGATCCACCAAATGTTCTCTATAGGTGAAAGATCTGGACTGCAGGCAGGCCAATTCAGCACCCGGACTCTTCTACTACGAAGCCATGCTGTTGTAATAGCTGCAGTATGTGGTTTTGCACTGTCCTGCTGAAATAAACGTCGTCTGGAGGAGAGCATATGTTGCTCTAAAACCTTTATATACCTTTCAGCATTCATAGTGCCTCCAAAACATACAAGCTGCCCATACCGTATGCACTTATTCACCCCCATACCATCAGAGATGCTGGCTTTTGAACTGAACGCTTCTGGACTTCTGAACCATGTTCACATATGGCTTTCTTTTTACATGATAGAGCTTTAGTTGGGATCTGCAGATGGCACGGCGGATTGTGTTTACCGACAGTGGTTTCTGGAAGTATTCCTGGGCTCATTTAGTAATGTCAATGACAGAATCATGCTGATGAGTGATGCAGTGTCGTCTGAGGGACCGAAGACCACGGGCATCCAACAAAGGTCTTCGGCCTTGTCCCTTACGCACAGAGATTTCTCCAGTTTTTCTGAATCTTTTGATGATGTTATGCACTGTAGATGATGAGATTTGGAAAGCCTTTGCAATTTGACATTGAGGAACATTGTTTTTAAAGGATTCCACAATCTTTTTAAGCACTCTTTCACAGATTGGAGTGCCCACGAAGCTAAGCAGGTTTAAGCCTGGTCAGTACCTGGATGGGAGACCTCCTGGGAAAACTAGGTTGCAGTTGGAAGAGGTGTTAGTGAAGCCAGCAGGGGATGCTCACTCTGTGGTCTGTGTGGGTCCTAATGCCCCAGTATAGTGACGGGGACACTATACTGTCAAAAAGCACCGTCTTTCGGATGAGCCGTTAAACCGAGGTCCTGACTCTCTGTGGTCATTAAAAATCCCATGACACTCATCGTAAAGAGTAGAGGTGTAACCCAGGTGTCCTGGCCAAATTCCCTCCACTGGCCCCTGTCTATCATGGCCTCCTAATAATCCCCATCCACTGAATTGGCTCTCTCTCTCTCTCCTCTCCACCTGTAGCTGGTATGTGGTGAGCGCACTGGCGCCGTTGTGCTGTGGCTGCCGTCGCATCATCCAAGTGGATGCTGCACACTGGTGGTGGTTGAGAAGAGACCCCCCATATGATTGTAAAGCGCTTTGGGTGTATAGCAATACACAAAGCGCTATATAAATGCTTCATTCATTCATTCATTCATTCATTCATTCATTCATTTAGTGGATAAAAGTGTATAATTTCTCAGTTTAAACATTTGTTATGTTCTCTATGTTCTATTGTGAATAAAATATTGGCTCATGTGATTTGAAAGTCTTTTAGTTTTCATTTTATTCAAATTTAAAAAAGTGTCCCAACATTTCTGGAATTCAGGCTGTAAATCTGGCCCTTAATATTTGAAGTCATTAAGTTTCTTAAGTAGATGTATCTTGATTTTAAGAATGTTTATATATTTGTACTGAAAAACAAAAAAATACTTAGTAAGAAGAGTGTAGTGATGGTCTGATCATTTGAAGTTTTACCATTTATCTGTTTACAATTATTGCAGACATTTCAAATGTACAGTAAAAATAAATACCAAGCAAGAATTACCCACTTCTTTTAAATATAAATTCACTTTTATTTTCAGAAAACAAGAAATCATAATATCTTAATATCTTGCAAGTTTCACCAATTATCTGTGTATTGTTATTGCTTTCAAATATACTGTAATGCCAAGCAATGCTGTAATAATAAATGGGTGCTTCTTATTTTTACAAGTATCACTCATTTGCCCATTTATTTTAGAGAAATTGATAAAAATTGATCTTGTATTGTTATTGCTATCAACAGTACTAGCCTTGTTAGAACTTAGTTTTGGTAAACAAAAGGAAAACAAGTATCATTAATTTCTATTTTACCTTCAAGCCAACATGAATGCTGTTCAAAGCCCATTTTACCTCCATAAACCGATATATGTCTGACTAAAAACAGGATATTGAACGAAAACAAAATGTAGGGAAGGACTTGTAGCACAAGACACTGATTGGTGAAAATACGGAGGTAAATAAGTTCAAACTTCACTTTATGGTGCTATTTCTTCTTGATCCAACCAGGTCAATATCACCACAGCGTGCCTTTCAGCCCTCACAATACTCCAAAATTTTGGTTTTAATTTCCCATTCGCTTTATGTCATATCATAAATAGTAGACACTCACGTACTATAGAAACATATTAGCTGAGCTCCCACACATTTATTTTTTGATAATTATGGGACATTATTTGAAGCATAAACCATAAGATATGTCCACCCTGTCATGGACATATACAGTATATTACTGTTAAATACGTTTTCATTGCAAAATTAAGATGCAAATTATATTTTCTGAAAGGTATGATGTCCTTTTCCTAAACAGGGTTATTAAAAAATAATAATAATAAATAATATAATTCCATCCTCAATCACATTGATATAATTTATTATATCTGAAGCATCAGAGCTGAGACCTACTGTCTGTTTGCATCTGTTCCTCACATAAAGCTTTCATAAGACTCCAGAAGACTTGGAATATAGTGCACAACTGTGGTGTGCGGTGGTGTTTTAAAATGAGGAGGCAGTTTATATATGTATATGTGTATGTATATATATATATATATATATGTGTGTGTGTGTGTGTGTGTGTGTGTGTATATATATATATATATACATACATACATGTGCATCTCAATAAATTAGAATGTCGTGGAAAAGTTCATTTCAGTAATTCAACTCAAACTATGAAACTCGTGTATTAAATAAATTCAGTGCACACAGACTGAAGTAGTTTAAGTCTTTGGTTCTTTTAATTGTGATGATTTTGGCTCACATTTAACAAAAACCCACCAATTCACTATCTCAACAAATTAGAATACTTCATAAGACCAATAAAAAAAAACATTTTTAGTGAATTGTTGGCCTTCTGGAAAGTATGTTCATTTACTGTATATCTACTCAATACTTGGTAGGGGCTCCTTTTGCTTTAATTACTGCCTCAATTCGGCGTGGCATGGAGGTGATCAGTTTGTGGCACTGCTGAGGTGGTATGGAAGCTCAGGTTTCTTTGACAGTGGCCTTCAGCTCATCTGCATTTTTTGGTCTCTTGTTTCTCATTTTCCTCTTGACAATACCCCATAGATTCTCTATGGGGTTCAGGTCTGGTGAGTTTGCTGGCCAGTCAAGCACACCAACACCATGGTCATTTAACCAACTTTTGATGCTTTTGGCAGTGTGGGCAGGTGCCAAATCCTGCTGGAAAATGAATTCAGCATCTTTAAAAAAGCTGGTCAGCAGAAAGAAGCATGAAGTGCTCCAAAATTTCTTGGTAAACGGGTGCAGTGACTTTGGTTTTCAAAAAACACAATGGACCAACACCAGCAGATGACATTGCACCCCAAATCATCACAGACTGTAGAAACTTAACACTGGACTTCAAGCAACTTGGGCTATGAGCTTCTCCACCCTTCCTCCAGACTCTAGGACCTTGGTTTCCAAATGAAATACAAAACTTGCTCTCATCTGAAAAGAGGACTTTGGACCACTGGGTCCAAAGTCCAGGCACAGTCCAGTTCTTCTTCTCCTTAGCCCAGGTAAGACGCCTCTGACATTGTCTGTGGTTCAGGAGTGGCTTAACAAGAGGAATACGACAACTGTAGCCAAATTCCTTGACACGTCTGTGTGTGGTGGCTCTTGATGCCTTGACCCCAGCCTCAGTCCATTCCTTGTGAAGTTCACGCAAATTCTTGAATCGATTTTGCTTGACAATCCTCATAAGGCTGCGGTTCACTCGGTTGGTTGTGCATCTTTTTCATCCACACGTTTTCCTTCCACTCAACTTTCTGTTAACATGCTTGGATACAGCACTCTGTGAACAGCCAGCTTCTTTGGCAATGAATGTTTGTGGCTTACCCTCCTTGTGAAGGGTGTCAATAATTGTCTTCTGAACAACTGTCAGATCAGCAGTCTTCCCCATGATTGTGTAGCCTAGTGAACCAAACTGAGAGACCATTTTGAAGGCTCAGGAAAGCTTTGCAGGTGTTTTGAGTTGATTAGCTGATTGGCATGTCACCATATTCTAATTTTTTGAGATAGTGAATTGGTAGGTTTTTGTTAAATGTGAGCCAAAATCATCACAATTAAAAGAACCAAAAACTTAATGTCTGACATTAAACAATGTCTGTGTGCATTGAATTTATTTAATACACGAGTTTTACAATTTGAGTTGAATTACTGAAATAAATGAGCTTTTCCACGAGATTCTAATTTATTGAGATGCACCTGTATATATATTAGGGGTGTCCCTGACTAAGGATTTTCATAGTCGAATCTGAATTTTCGAATCTTGCCGATAGTCGACTGATAGTCAAATCATGTTTAGGGTAGGGAGCAAAATACATTACCAAGAGTCAAGTCAGACATTCGACAGTCATAATTACTGACGTTAACACAGTTAACATGTGTAACGGACGCCTTGCAGATACAGAAATAATGTTTTATGTTTTGATTAAAAGATTAAACATTAAACATCAGCGAAACGCTAAGAATTCATAATTTTTTTTACAATAGTGCTCTCATTATAACGTTATGTATATGTCAGTGGTTATTAATGATCTGCATTTCTGTTTTGAGCTGCACGCTGAAGATGACCAGTAGAATGAAGCATTTGATAGCAGGTTTTTAATCAATGGGATAACTCATCATTTATCTCATATAGAATACGCTTCATTATTTATACAACATAACGTTAATATTACGACTAATAGGCTATCTGCACAAAATGCCCCGAATGCACATGAACGTGTCTGTGCGGCTCTGAATGAACTCCTTTTGTGGACGTGTTCTTCACGCAACAACGTGCAGAAACACGGCAACTAAACTCAAAAAATTCACAGCGTTTTATTATAATAGTGTTCTCATTATAATATTATGTGTATGACAGTCCCAGTCATAGTTATTAATATTCTGCATTGCTTGCCTCCTCTGAGAAAACGCCCCTGGTGCACAAGCTATATGGACAACTTTTGTGGTGGCGCTTTGACATTTTTTGGAGCTTGACAGTGCGCATCACCATTCACTTTCATTATACTGAAAAGAGAAGCCAAGACATTATGCCCAACATCATCGACAATGTAAGAATAAAAGTTTGGGTGAGTTCCTTTAACTGATAAACCTTTTTTACAGTCTAAATATAAATAAACCACATGCCACATGTAACTTTTATTTAACTAGTTGCAGTTACTAACCAGTATTGTAAAAGTTAACTAAAACTACTAAAACTAAACTAAAAAAAAAGCTGAAATAAAATAAAATATAAATATATATGAAAAACTTTGAAACCAAATGAAAACTAGAAATGTTGCACTGGAAAATAACTATTAAAATAAAAATATAAAATAAAAGCTTAATATAAATTTTTATAAATGTTGCAGTGGCAATTAACATTGAAATAAAAGTTTATAAGTACTAAAATTATTAAAACTAAAACACAAATAAAAGCTAGTTCTAAATATTAATAATTACTATAAATGTAGCTTTGGCAAATAATTAAAAAAAAGTTTATAAGTCAATTACTAAAACTGAACATAAAAAAGCACATAAAATTTCTAAAATGTAAACTAAAATTAAAATGAAAACTCAAAATATACAATTAAAGATTTTAAAAATGACTAAATGTTGCATTATTGGAAACTAATTGAAATAAGTTTATAAGTACTTCAATTACTAAAACTGAACATAACAAAAGCACATACCAAAATTTATCAGATTTAAACTAAAATTAAAATGAAGACTCAAAATTTTAAATAAAAGCTTTTAAATATGACTAAATGTTGCATTGGTAACTAATTGAAATAAAATAAGTTTGTTACAATTACTAAATCTAAAACTTAAATTAAAGCTAAAGAAAAAAATAATAATAATAATAATAAAAATGACAAAAGCACGACAATTTTTTTTTTACTAAAATTAAAATGAAAACTCAAAATATAAAAATAAAAGCTAATTTTAAATATTAATAAATACTGTAAATGCTGTATTGTCAAGTAAATAAAGTCAATTACGTTTAATTTATCACTAAATCTAAAACTTAAAATAACAAAAGCATGTAACAAAATTATTCAAATTTATACTAAAATTAAATCAAAAGCTCAAAATATAAAAGTAAAAGCGAATTCAAAATATTAAGAAATATTATAAACGACACTAAAATAACACTACCACTAACCCTAACAGGAATTCAAAGCTATAAAAGAAAAAAATACTACTTTTCCTTTTAAAACTTTTGCAAAGATGATTTTGTCAGGTAATTTCAGATGTTTTCCAGAACATTTTTATCCCCAAACTACAGCTATGTGAGAAATACACACACACACACACACACATTGTCTCTGAGGGCCTGTATTGTGATGTGTGTGAAAGCTGAAGTGGCTCTTTATGTGTAACTCAGCAGCTGTGAAGCCGACACTATGAGATCCCACAGCGAGAGAGACAGAAAGACAACAGACACACCCTCCAGAGCAGTGGACCCCCCTCATCTTCTTCCTGAACGTGATGAATGACTCCAAGCCAGAGTCCAGCTGCCAACACACACACGTATGGTGATGAGGCTGGAGGAACGCAGACAGGAGCTGAATAGCAGGAGATCTGCTCTGTTAATGGGCCAAACGCTCTTCATCTGTCTGAAACACAACACACGCTCAACACACACAAACGTGCTCTTTTATCCTTACACTAAAGCTATGGTTCGTCCAAACCTGAAATGACATTATTCACTCACCATCATGTCATTCCAAATTATATTTATTCCATCACATCTCTTAAGAACTGTCATGTATCTCCTATTATATAATGGCGGTTCATGGTGATTAGAGGCTTCCAGGCTCCAAACGAATACAAAAGTCTTCTGAGGTTATATGGATGTGAATTTATAATAAATATTATATTATTGTTACAAACAGCAGACTCAGACGGAGATTCGGGAGAACAACAGATGTTTATTTATGGATCAGCAGAGCAAATGGTGACTGTATATGGTGAGTAGAATATCCAGTAGATCGGATGACGTTTGATGAGACGATGATTGGAGATCTTTGTCTTGACAGGAGAATTAGCAATATGGATAAGAGCCCACACCTCACACAGGCAGAGTAGCAGACTTCTGGAAGAGATCGCTGGAGCAGACAGACTGGGGAACACAGGAGACACGACGCTGGAGAGAACACTGGAGGTAAGTACACAAGGAGGTAAGTAGCAGGTAGGTCGCTGTGATAGCATAAGTCACTATGCGTAAACGAGACCGGACGTTAGACTGTGGTGAGGTGTGAGCTTAAATGGTGTGTGGTAATGAGGTGCTGAGTGTGTGCAGGTGTGCTCCATTAGTATTCAGGTGAGGATGTGCGATGTGATTGGCTGGCGTGGGAGCCTGGTCGATCTGTGACAATTATATTATATTATATTATATTATATTATTATAAATGTATAATATAATGTACAATATAATATAATACACCATTCAAAGTTTGGGGGCTGTAAGATTTTTTAACATTTCTCTTATGTTCATCAAGGCTGCATTTATTTGATCAAAAATAAAAACTGTAATAATGTAACAAAAAAAGCTAAATATTATTACAATTTAAAACAACTGTTTTCTATTTTAATATATTTAAAAATTTAATTCTCGTTCTTTGATGAATAGAAAGTTCAAAAGAACAGCATTTATTTAAAATAGAAATCTTTTGTCAATCTTTTAACATTATACATGTCTTTACTGACACTGTTGATCAATTTTAATGCATCCTTACTGAATAAAATAATTGTTTATATATAATATAATATAATATAATATAATATAATATAATATAATATTCTAAAGTTTGAGGTCAATAAGATTTGTTTTAAAAACAGTCTCTTGTGTTCACCAAGATGAACATAAGATCATCTACTTGATCAAAAATAAAACAGACAGTAATAATATGGGGGGAATGATAAATATTATTACAATTTAAAATGACTGTTTTTTTATTTTAATATATTTTAAAATGTAAACATGATAATTGTTTCACAGTTCTTTGATGTATAGAAAGAACAGCATTTATTTAAAAATAAAAGTATTAATTTAAAAAGAAATCTTACTGACCTCAAACTTTAGATGTAATATTTATTTTTAAATAATTGTTATGTTATATTATATTATATTATACTGTATGTAATATATTAATATAATGCGATTTAAATTTCCACAAACTACCATATTCCTAACATTTTTATGCTTAAATGTTATCCCTATTAAGGACCACTTACACATTTGCTTTTAACATTTCTACAAAATCTGTCCATCACAAGTACAGCTACACAACTGGACTAGTGCAGGATTCTCTAGAGCTTTAATGATGCTGTATCATGATTTTCTTCCTCTATGACCTCTATGTTGTAAATTGAAGCAGATGAAGTTATCCTCAACAGTGAAACAGTGTAAAGTCTGGTGCATGTTACAGCTCTGGTCGTGAACTGCTCGCTCAGACAGCACGGTGCTGTGACATTTCAGTCAGCGCTTGTCATTTCTATGTGCAGAATGCATCGGGCAGTCAGTAAACAGACTGTGGGCGGTCCGAGGTCATGCCGTCTGAGCCTCACGCTAATAATATCCTCGCTGTTATGCTGAAAATGCAACCGTCATGTAGTTTAGAGCAATTATCATCTCCATAACACAAACGTATCTGCTTACTGCAAGTGCCAGTGTAATTCAGTGCCCTGCATTTAGTGGTTTTAGTTAGAAAGAGTCACATTTCAAAACCTACAAGATCTCTTTTTAGACATTCCCAAATAAATGTGGGATTACAATTTGCATGGAATCCACAAGCAAGACAAAGTGTAATGCTATGTTTATTTGGGAATTTATTGAATGACATCTTGCACCCAGAGCTGGGTAGATTACTTACAAATTGTAATCCGTTACTGATTCCAAATTACATGACAAAAATTGTAGTCAGTAACGTAATCCATTACATTACACATTTTAGGTAATATAATCAGATTACTTTTAGATTACTTTTGGATTACTTTTGACCTAACTCGTTTATCATATTGATTTAAACAGGATAATCTTGTACCATAATGATGTAAAAATACAGAGTGAGAAAATATATTCCTTTCACTGTAATTAACAACATGAAGTGCAATAAACATTATATTACATCAAGGTTTCCCAAACTGGGGTTCGTAAAGTGCAGGGGGTTTGTGAGTTTAATGAAAGGCAAACATGTAATTAAATCATACAAATGTAAAATTAAAATAAATCACTTTAAAATAACAATCAAAATAATTCACTTACTAAAAAAGAAGAAATATTTTATGTTTACGTGCACGCCATATGACCATTAACCATGTCAGAGAACTGTGAACATGCAAATGTGATACTTAATTATTAGAATATTTATTTTAAAATCATTGATTATGATTTCACTTTTTTAACTTTAGTTAGTGTGTAATGTTGCTGTTTGAGCATAAACATCTGCAAACCTTCAAAGTAAATATATTAGGTGAAAGAGGTTCAGATGACAAAAAGTATGAGGATGTCTGCAAATAAGAAATAATGAGAATTTGTACATTTTAATGAGTTTGAAAGACAAAAGCCTTTCAATAATACATAATAATACATGGTTAACCTACTGAGTGATAATTCAAATAAAAATGAATGTGTTCATCAGTAGTTGATGCAATGTTGAAACACTTTTGTAAATCCATTGGTCAAATCCTATCGCCACCTGACTAATGACTAGTCTATGTGTGAATGTCCACAAAACTGGACTTTCTGAGTGTATATAAGCGGTAGACTATTTTAGAAAGGAAAATTTAAAAGATAAAAAAGAAGAATTAGAGAGAATCAATAAATGATGAATAATTTATTGCTATTGTGTGAATAATATGTAATCATGTAATCAATAAAAAAGTAACTGTAGTCTGATTACGAGTATTTTAAAATGTAACTTACTCTAATTACAAGTACTTAATTTTTGGAATGTGATTGCGTAATCCAGATTGCATGTAATCAGTTACTACCCAGCTCTGCTTGCACCCATACAAAAATGCAGTATATGTACATATATTCAATTTCCATATATTAAATATATTGTCATATGAAGTAAAAACAAATATGAAGCCTATTAGAAATTGGGATAATTTTATATATTAACATATTTATCTAGCCTATACAAATATGTATGTTTATGTATGTGTAATACATTTTTGGACATATATGTCATGTACAGTGGGGGGAAAAAATTATGTGATCCCCTGCTGATTTTGTACGTTTGCCCACTGACAAAGAAATGATCAGTTTATAATTTTAATGGTAGGTTTATTTGAACAGTGAGAGACAGAATAACAAGAAAAACACATTTCAAAAAAGTTATAAATTGATTTGCATTTTAATGAGTCAAATAAGTATTTGACCCCTTTGCAAACATGACTTAGTATTTGGTGGCAAAACCCTTGTTGGGAATCACAGAGTTCAGACGTTTCTTGTAGTTGGCCAGCAGGTTTGCACACATCTCAGGACGGATTTTGTCCCACTCCTCTTTGCAGATCCTTTCCAAGTCATTAAAGTTTCGAGGCTGACGTTTGGCAACTCGAACCTTCAGCTCCCTTCACAGATTTTCTATGGGATTAAGGTCTGGAGACTGGCTAGGCCACTCCAGGACCTTAATGTGCTTCTTCCTGAGCCACTCCTTTGTTGCCTTGGCCGTGTATTTTGGGTCATTGTCATGCTGGAATACCCATCCATGACTCATTTTCAATGCCCTGGCTGGCTTCAATGCCCTGGCCCTGACGGTACATGGCCCCGTCCATCGTCCCTTTGATGCGGTGCAGTTGTCCTGTCCCCTTAGCAGAAAAACACCCCCAAAGCATAATGTTTCCATCTCCATGTTTGATGATGGGGATGGTGTTCTTGGGGTCATAGGCAGCATTCCTCCTCCTCCAAACATGGCGAGTTGAGTTGATGCCAAAGAGCTGGATTTTGGTCTCATCTGACCACAACACTTTTACCCAGTTCTCCTCTGAATCATTGGCAAACTTCAGATGGGCTGTACATGTGCTTTCTTGAGCAGGGGGACCTTGCAGGCGCTGCAGGATTTCAGTCCTTCACGTCGTAGTGTGTTACCAATTGTTTTCTTAGTGACTATGGTCCCAGCTGCCTTGAGATCATTGACAAGATCCTCCCGTGTAGTTCTGGGCTGATTCCTCACCGTTCTCATGATCACTGAAACTCCACGAGGTGAGATTTTGCATGGAGCCCCAGTCCGAGGGAGATTGACAGTTATTTTGTGTTTCTTCCATTTGCGAATAATCGCACCAACTGTTGTCACCTTCTCACCAAGCTGCTTGGCGATGGTTTTGTAGCCCATTCCAGCCTTGTGTAGGTCTACAATCTTGTCCCTGACATCCTTGGACAGCTCTTTGGTCTTGGCCATGGTGGAGAGTTTGGAATCTGATTGATTGATTGCTTCTGTGGACAGGTGTCTTTTATACAGGTAAAAAAACTGAGATTACGAGCACTCCCTTTAAGAGAGTGCTCCTAATCTCAGCTCCTTACCTGTATAAAAGACACCTGGGAGCCAGAAATCTTGCTGATTGATAGGGGATCAAATACTTATTTGACTCATTAAAATGCAAATCAATTTATAACTTTTTTGAAATGCGTTTTTTCTGGATTTTTTTTTTTGTTGTTGTTGTTGTTGTTGTTGTTATTCTGTCTCTCACTGTTCAAATAAACCTACCATTAAAATTATAGACTGATCATTTCTTTGTTAGTGGGCAACGTACAAAATCAGCAGGGGATCAAATTATTTTTTTCCCCACTGTACATATATACCATATATGACCATATATAAACATATATATTTTTCTATACACTGTATGTTGCTTTAAATAAGCATATGTAAATAAAACATATGACATGTGGTTGCTAGTGCTACATATATAAAAAATCATTAAATAGATGTTATTAACATATGTACATATACAGATTGTACTATGGGGGTTTTATATATGTCAGAAATGAATATTTACCCAATGTGCATATGTGAAAATTATATAGTGGTTTATATGTAGCATATGACAATATCACTCTTGATATACAGCAATATATGTCATATATTGCATTTATTTATAGGTAGACTTAATTTCGGCATTGAAATATTGACTATTTGACTAAATTTGTTTATTATGGTCAAGGATATAATAGGAATAACTAAAACCATAAAAAACATTTTCATTACTTGAAATAACTAAACTAACTAAAATAAAAAATATTATTATTAATTATTAAAACTCATTTTATTTCAGCTAGACATTTCTCATTTTGTTTTTATTACTTGATGTAATAAAATAATTAAAACTAAAACTCAAATAAATTAAAATAAATAAAAACTATATAGAAATATTTAAAAGATAACTAATAAAAATCACAAAAACAAAAAACAAAAAACAAACTTTAACTAAAATTAAAATGAAAACAGAAAATACAAAAAAAAAAAAAAAAAAAAAAATTAACACTGATTATAACCATCCACCATCTTGGATTAATTTTTCTCCCACTGAGACTGATGCAATGCATTCTGGGATCACCGCCTCTGCATAGGTTTATATAAGGCAGCAAAACGTGGCTGGAACATCCAGAGCATGTCTAGGGTGCCTTAAAATGCTGTCTAAGTAGGCAGCACACTAGTGTTGTAGTGTCCAGTGTGCAGAGTGTCTAAAGAGAAACTTCCTCTGATGCGACCCAGAAGAGAACAGGCAGTGCAATCACCTCAATAACACACCTACAATCAGATGAGCTCTAGTCAAGACTATTTCTAGAAGAAAATTTTTTAGAAAACTTAAAGAGACTATAGTATAGTCTTGTGGGCTGCTTTTAAAGAGGAATGACCCACAAGCTCTAAACTTACCGAATACCTGACAAGCAACAATTCACAATCAATTATACTGACAGAGATAGCAAACTACAGAAGAGAGAGAGAGAGCAGCCAGAGCAACCTTTAATCTGTGCATTCGTGAGAATATATTGTGACCTGCTCTTCACAAACACAGAACTGCACAGATTGAAGGGTTAACTTTGTCTCTTCACATTAAAATACAGTCATCCTGCATATTTGACCGTGTGCATGATGTTAACATATGTTGTGCTGAAAGCTTCAAGCTAAAAAAAAAAACAAAATCCCTTTAAAGGCACAATCCCAGAGAAAACACACTGATCAAATGTACATTAAATACCTGCCAAATGCATAAATGTAAACAGTTTTTAAATTTGTAATTTTACACACATACACAGGGTGCGAACTACGGGGGATCTAGGGGGAGCTCGGCTCCCCTTAATAAGACATGGGCTCCCCTGAAAACGTGATTTGTGAAATTTTGGGGGGTCTCAAAAAATATTGACAATGTGTTATTTTGACGTGCAATTTCAGTTTTGTGTAATGTGATCATCATGTGTAAAATTGCAAAAATATCATTCATTCATGCATGACGGCGATTTATACCTAATTCACTTCAATAAAGATAACTATACATGCTATTCTTGTCATGAGAATCAAGGTGTGGGGCGCTGCGGTGCAGATTCCACTCATGTTTAGTACATTTACTCAAAGATTCGAAGAAAAAGTATAAACGTTGGAGGCAATTGATCTGCGTGTGGAGTCCTTGAAATCCATTCAGGCTTCTGTGGTCGATTCTGTGTTAAGGTAAGGCATGTTATTCGCAATTATGTGTTGTGGCTGGGTTGTTATAGGTCTGCGTGACTCTCGATGTCTTAGGCCTAATGGAACGGAGGAATTATGCTATTCTTCTGTAGCCTGACAAGTAACTTTAACCGTTGTTTGTGTGAACTCAAAGACAGCCTGATGCTGTCTTTGAGTTCATTGTTTATAGTTCTTTGTTTATAGACTATTTGTGGGTGGCTGTTTGTTGTTTCAACTATCAATTCGTGTCGATAAAGTATAATAGGGTAAATCCTGTATAGTGATTTATCCTATATAGTGTTAGCATAAAGCAAATAGTGCATACACTTGTAGCTGTTATGTATCTTTCTGTTAGCTGTTATGCATCTCCCCCCCTCCGTTATAAAAAAAAACAAAAAAAAACACAAGTGGGCTCCCCCAAAGTCCACGGTATAGTTCGGACACTGCACACACACACACACACACACACACACACACACACACACCATTCAAATAGAAAACAGTTATTTTAAATGGTAATGATATTTCACAATATTACTGTTGGTAATGCTTTTTTGATCAAATTAATGTAGCCTTGATGAGCAGAAGAGATTTCTTTCAAAAGTCTTAATTATTCCAAACTTTTGACTGGTACTGTAAGTCTAAAAGTTTTCACCAAAAAGTTAATTAGAGTTAATTATTAATTAATTTCAGAAAACTGTAGCAAAGAAAAGGATGAAAAGACTCGGAAAACACTGTAAATGCAAAATAATTTCCAACATCCGCTGAGCTCTGGATACAGTCGTGCTGGACGACCTTGAGGCGATGATACATCCGACCCCTACCCAGCATGCTCAGCGACACAGAGAGAGAAAGAAATGTTTGCCCATCACACACACACACACACAGACTCTCACAGAGACTCTCACACACTCTCTCAAGGACTAAAGGTGCCATCAGACTCCTGAGAGACTCTAGTGTGAGAGACTAGAAGAGATTTATACCACTGAGACAGAGAGAAAAACACCAAAAAATAAGAAAAAGAAAGAAAGATCTTTGAGAAACACTGAAATTTAACAGCTAAAATAACAACTTCTGCCAGTAAGTGTAAAGCGAACACACACTGGTCTGGTGAGTGCAGTGGCAAGCAGTTTCTGAGGGATGATGTCATAACTGGAATTTAAGAAGGAACAAAAGAATCTGTTCCAGAAAGCAGCACTCGTTCAGAAAACACTCTCACTATCACACACTTGTGATAGAACTAACATCATCAGAATATCAGTTTATTTGCATTTACAAACAAAATATTGTTTTTTTTTTCTCTCTTTGTAAAATATTTCTCAAAAAAGAATCATAAAAAAATGTTTTACAAACAAATAGAAAGAATCTGCTAGTAACAAATTAAATGAAAAGTAGAAAGATGAATAGTATTTTCTTGTAAAACAGACGCCAATGATCTTTGTTTTGTTTACATTTGCAGTGTACAGTGTCATTTTTATCTGAAATGCTTAATGCAGAATTTATCTTTGTTACTGCAATTTCGGTTCAAATTGATAAGCTGAGACAATTCTACATTTAAAATAATGGTTTGATATTTTTAATATTGTTTTCTTACAGTGTTTTTAGTATTCCATTATAGTTACACTTACATTGGCACGTAAAGCTCAATAGTTCAACTAAACTGTAATCAAAGTGATCGGTTTTTACATTAAAATATTGCTGTATTGCAAAAAGCACAAGAATATTGACACATTTAAAATCAACTGTCAGGTAAAGAGTAATAATATTTGCTAGCTGTAATATTCAGCACTAAAACATTATGCACTAATGCATTGTGTGTGTGTGTGTGTGCGCGTGTGTGCTGCAGATCACTTGAAGATCATATATTCATAATAGCATTCAAAAGTTAGGGCTTCGTAAGATTTATTTAGAAAGAAATTAAAGGACAGATTAAATTGATCGAAAGTGACAATCAAGACATTTATAATGTAACAAAAGATTTGTGTTTCAAATAAATGCTGTTCTTTTGAACTTTGTACTTTGTTTCCACAAAAATATGAAGCAGCACAATTAATATTGATGATAATCCACATCGATAACAATCAAAAATGTTTCTTGAGCAGCAAATCAGCATATTGGAATGATTTCTGAAGACTATACATCTAAATAAATGGATGGCCAGTCAGATCAATAAATCAGTGGATAGACGGAAAGAGTGATGCGCAGGAACGTGTGTGTTTGTCTTGTCTGTGGATTGATTGGTTGCTGTGCTGCATCAGTCTTTGGCCTCTGAGCGTCTGTGCGTGTGCGTGTGCTCGTGCTATTTGTCAGCTTTCATTATTGCATTACAGCGCAAACTCATTTGTTGCACTGCCAATCGTTTAGCAAAGGTTAGCGTGCTGACTGACAGCCGCTCTAAACAATGTAATTTAACTAATGCTGTGTGTGTGTTGTGAGTGAATTAGGCTCTCAGTGAATGTACTGGCGATCTATAGGTCTGATCTACAGCTCGTCTGATCTACAACTCTCTCTTTCTCTCTCCACCAGTCCAGCATCCCTTCACACAGATCAGATACTGATGCAATTAAGACATAACGCTGCTTTGACACTCACTGCAACAACCCTATAGAGATTTCACTCATGACACAACTCTACTACACTGAACAAAAAAGCACTTTCAGACTATTTTAGCTATGCAGTGGAATGTCAAAAACTAAATCTCTCAAAAAAAGTCTGAATAACTTGCAAAAATTCCTGCTAAGAACCACAACAAACACTGACAAATCCATTGATTGGACAAGGAATACTGCAGCCTAATACAATTTTAATTCAGAAATTGCTAGTAAATTTTACAAATAAATGCAAAGAAATGGCAAATAACACACTGAATTAAACATGACTTTTAGAAAGATTTAAATAGTATTTTCTTGTAAAATGTACTCTAATAATATTATTTTTTTACAGTATAGTCTCATGACCACAGCATTATGTATAGTCCATATTGCCACTTATTCTGATTAATATTCACCCAAATATACAGGAATATACTGTACACATTTAGATAAATGTGAAATAGGGATGGATAAGTGTGAAAAATTAAATATTTATGACAGATTCTGTATCATTTTGTTGCAGATATAAAATTAACCAACAACATAAATATTGCAATGATAAAACCAGGGTTATTACTGAAAAGCTTAAACTAATTTTTAGACTATTAAACTTTATTTTAAACAGGAATCATTTCTCAGTTTTGTTTAGTTTAACCTGAAGTACTAAAAAAAGAACTAAAATTAATAAATAAAAAAAATATTTACAAAAAAAAGTTATATGACAATAATAAATATGACAAAACACAACAATATTACTATATATATATATATATATATATATATATATATATATATATATATATATATATATATATATATATATATATATATATATATATACACACACACACACACATTTACATTTAGTCATTTAGCAAAAGCTTCTATTGTCCTCAACTTACAAATGAGGACAATAGAAGCAATCAAAACCAACAAAAGAGCAACAATATGCAAGTGCTATGACAAGTCTCGGTTAGCCTAACGCAGTACACGTAGCAAGGTTTTTCTTTTTTAAAGAAAACGAGTAGATAGAATAGAAAAAAATAGCTAATGTTAGTTTTTCAAGAAAAGCTAGCAGTCAGAGAATAAATATGCAATTGATAGAGGGTTAAGTGTGTTTTTTTTTAAATAAAAAGAAGACAGATAGATAAAATAAAATTAGAATAGAGTTAGAGGGTCAAATAAAGATGGAAGAGATGTGTTTTTAGCCATTTCTTGAAGATGTCTAAGGATTCAGCTGCTGGGATTGAGTTGGGCAGGTAATTCCACCAGGTGGGAACAGTTAATGAAAAGGTCTGTGAAAGTGATTTTGTGCCTCTTTGGGATGCACAATAATGCATCATTCACTTGCAGAACGCAAGCTTCTAGAGGGCACATAGGTCTGAAGTACTGAATTTAGGTAAAGGGGTGCTGAGCTAGAGGTGGTTTTATAGGCAAACATACAGGTATATATATATATATATATATATATATATATTTAGTGACAAATAGTGTACCTAATGGTTTTTAACTAGTATCTACTGTATCATGCCAGCAGTGGCTGCTTGGTTGAAACGATGGTTCACTGTTAACACTTTATTTTAAGGACCAATTCTCACTGGTAACTAGTTGCTTATTAGCATGCATATTACGAGCATATTGGCTGTTTATTAGTACTTATTAGGCATATATTAATGTCTTTATTCAGCCTGACCATATTCTAGATCCCTTAACCCGACCCAATACCTAAATTTAACCACTACCTTACTAACTCTAAGCAGCAAATTAGGAGTTTTTGAGGCAAAACTCTTAGTTAATAGTAAATATGTGCTCCCTAATCTAAAGTGTTACCAAAAAAACTAAAACTAAACTAAACTAAACTAAAATAAAATAAAATTAAATTAAATTAAATTAAATTAAATTAAATTAAATTAAATTAAATTAAATTAAATTAAAAAAAGAAACAAAACCAGTCACCCAGTCCTTCTCAGCAAGCAAAGCACAATGTCAGATACTAAATCTCTCAAAGAATTCTGAACATCTTGCAAATTTCCTGCCAAGATCCACAACAAACACTGTCAAATCCAGTGACTAGTTTATCCTCGTAGCAGCCTGGGAAGTGTGTCAACCATTTCAGTCATTCTGCATTTATATTGACTTCTGCTGTACATGCCCATTACAACAGCTGATCAATAATTATATTGTTTCTTTCTCTTGCAAAGTGAGATTTAATGTTTATTGAGTCTGCAGCACGTTTAAAGCATGTGTAATTTATGCACCACTACAATTGTAAAAATAATGGTTATTCCTCTGTCTCAAACAGTAGAACAAGCAACTTTATGGCTTCATAAAACTCCAACTCCCAGGGAATGCATGAAATAATAAAATGTGTACCTTAAATGCAATGTAAATCAGTTAGGATAAAAGCACCTGCCATAATGCATACATACAAATTTAAGTTAGAAATAGAAATCCATAATGCAATTTTCAAACTGTAGCATGATGCATGGTTTAAATGCAATTTTGCATAAAAACCTCTTTACTTTTATTATTATTATTATTATTATTATTATTATTATTATTATTATCGGTCGGGGTACAAAAAGATAATTTTATGCAAATTTAAATTTAAAACTAATAATAATTATCATTATTATTATTATTATTATTATTATTATTATTATTATTAATAATAATAATAATTTATTTTTGTATTTAGTTTTGCATAAAATTATCTGTTTTGCATAAAGTATTAATAATAATAACTATTATTATTATTAATATTATTTATTGGACTGCTGAAAGTAAAGAGATTTTTATGCAAAACTGAATTTAAACAATGCATTATACTACAGTTTAAAATTATTATTATTTTTTTTTTAAATTACAGTTTGAAAAAAGATATTCCACTTCCAGTTCCAAGTCATGCACATTATTCTGTGCAGTTGATTATATACTGCACTGCACATCTTGACAATTGCAGGTCATCCTGGTAGTCTATCTATATGCATAAAACAGCAAACTGTGCACAGTATACATACTATATACTGCAGGAATATTATGTTTGTATGCTAGTTGAGACAGAAGTTGACATGTCAGACCACTTAACCAGAATTGAAAGTGGCACAGTGTTTATAGTATTCAGAATGTCAAGGTCTCACGTCTAAACATCTGAACATCACACAACACATGCACATTTTCACACACACACAAGCATACAGCCGCACACATGCTGAGTGTGACAGAGTTTGCCTGCATTTCTGACAACATGGCAGTATTTTAAATATTGTTGAATATGATATAAGAATGTTGAGCCTCACCGGTCC